>CALYCR020000417.1:0-13958 GCA_944470395.2 Schistosoma turkestanicum
ACTACATGATATGAAGATAGTTGGGATTATTTCAGATGTCTATCACCATACAATTCAAGCACGTCGGGATCCGAAATATAAAATTCAATAACAAAACTCCATATTAAAAAAAGTGGATGACCTTCAAAAATTACACATAAAAATTGATTACTTCTAGTTTCCTCAAGATTTCCTCCTTGACGAACTGCATTACAATTCATTCCATACGGGATATTATCACTAGACTGAACACTGTCCTGTTCTGTCGAATTCGCTGATGCTTGTTTTGAGGGTGTCGATTCTTCATCCTCATCGTGATTTGACGAAAGGCTGCTTAAACATGATTCTATAGTATTAACAACAAGTGCCTGAACACGACCATGTGTATCTAAAAATTCTGAAGCGCTTGGCTTAGCAGGCCTTAGATCACATTCAATATTGGTCTGACTGGAAAATGTTATAAAATAACGATATAAACAGTTAATTATTGTCAACAAGATTAATCAATAACAACATAGAACTTCGTATGTACATTCTCAACAAGATCATAAACTAGTATTAGGTAGCTGTTAGTAAAAGAATCCAGGGTGTCATGAAACTTACAGACTAGATAAATCTATATTTCGATGACTATTGGTTACTCTCAGTGTAATTTAATTCGTTGACTAAGTATACACTTATTCATTCAACTTTGTGCCATGTTCTTTTTGAGTAGGACGGTTAGCATTACTAATTCACTGGTCGAACCGGAGTAGGCAGAAAAAAGTTAGAAACTTCGACTTATAGGGTGAAGCCCCGTCGTCTTGATCACTAAGCTACCGCTCTCTTGTTAAGATATGTTAATTAAATATAAAGCACTAAATATGGACAAAATTCAATTACAGTTTAAGGAATTATAATATACTACTTAAAGTACCCTGGTTTTTCATTTTAAATGGTTGATTAGTTCATTGCTTAGAACCCAATGGCAGGTTAACAGTGTTTATGTACTTATTACTTAAAATCTTACCGTAATTTCTAGAGGTTATAACAAAATGAATTTTATTCATTTTGAGAATATATTTTTACTGTCATTGAGCTTATTAAACGAGTCAAATATATCAACGAACGTTAAATTGTAACCAAGTTATACACAAATGGGATATTATTTGTTGTTTTCAGTAGATGTTTGACTTATCTTTCGAAAACCAGCCATCTAAGCGGTGGCATACTAGGATGTTAGTCATTTTGGTATAGGTTTGGGAAAAATCGCCAGTCAAGGATGATGATAAACTTTTCAATGAAGTGATATACACCCAAACTAATCATGGGAGAAAGGAGTTTGAAAACAGCTTACCTTGAATTAAAATTGAGTACTTTATTTGCAGCAGATACCAAACAGTTTTCAATATTTCGTAAGTCCACGTCTTCAACATACTTTGTTCGAAAAAGACGTTTGTGTCGAGAGTTTGTAGGTAGAGCAGCGTTCAGTAAACGAAATGTGGTTGAACCCAATTCACGTCTAACAGATTCAATAGCATGCATTACAGCCTGATCAAAAACAAACATCACCATATAAATAAAATACCAATATATGTTTTATGTTTGATACTTGGTCTTAGCAACCCAGAATCACCGAAATTACATCACAATAAAAGACTTGGTATGTCTAATATAAGACTTGAACAATCTTACAGACACACTGACCAACTTTTAACCCTAACCTAAAAGGTTAACTTCGCCTGTAGACGCCTCGGGCTACTGCCGGTCCCAAGCCCGGGTAAAGGAGGAGGGTTGGGATCGGGGTTGGCGACTACATTTTGAAAAAAACTAACTTGTCAAAAAACGCTGACAAGAAAAATAATCCAAACCATATAAACTCTGCTCTGGCAGTTAGGTATTCATTTAGAAGAGTTATGACGTCTCATGATGAAAGCCCAGTTCCTTCGGAAGTCATCAGGTCGATGCCCCCTCTGACAATCAGAAACCTTCCACGGTGTGGGCATCCGGGAAGTTACAACCACCCTCGTACCCATAAAAGCACACGAGACCGAATCGGTCACAATCAAATACTTTCTAAACCTCTTAATAACTCTCTTATCTCCTCGAACAACCCTTCTTTCGATCGTTTATCACCTCACGCCACTGAAGCAAACGGTATGAGCTCACGAAACATTATTCCTGGTCTCTTTAAACCCCGTACTAAATTACATATTGGACATTTTAATGTTCGGACCCTATGCCAAATAGGGCAACAGGCTTCATTAGCTAGAACTCTGGAATCCCGGGCGATCGATGTATGTTGCGTCTCCGAAACGCGCATACAAGATCCGAGTAAAATCATCAATTTGATTTCACCTAGTGCAGATAGGGACGCAACAAGGTTAACGCTTCATGTTTCTGGAAGCCCTGATGGCGCTTCTCGTGGCCTCGCCGGCATAGGTATAGTATTAAGTCCTAGGGCAGAACTAGCTCCCTGAGACTGGATCCTGATAGACAGTCGCTTATGCGCTGTCCGACTAAATGGGACGGTACGTACTCGGAAGGATAGGGACACTCGTCGTTGCCTCTTCGTCGTATCTGCCTACGCTCTCACCTACTGCAGTTCAGACGACATGAAAGATAAGTTTTATAGAAACCTTTCTAAAATTCTCCAAAATGTTAAGCGCTCTGACATAGTAATAATGGCTGGTGACTTTAACGCTCAAGTAGGGAGACTCAGAGAAAAGGAAAGACACCTGGGTGGAGCTTATGGTGTCGTGGCTAATAGAACAGATAATGGCGACCGTCTGCTGCAAGTATGCTCAGATAACCGAATATTTCCAGCAAACACTAACTTTAGGCATAAGGAAAAACATCTTTTGACCTGGCGACCCCCAAAGACGACCGGACGATGGACCCAACTAGGTCTCATCGATATACGACATCGGTGGAGAGGCTCTATTGAAGACTACCGCTCATTCTGGAGCACTTGTTTAGACTCAGACCATGCTCTAGTGCGAGCGCGTATATGTTTGCGCCTTACTGGATGTAAGAAAAATATCGCAAGGAAACCTCTTAGGGCTATTACTTACTTACTTACGCCTGTTACCCCCAATGGAGCATAGGCCGCCCACCAGTTTCCTCCAACCAACTCTGTCCTGGGCTTCCCTTTCCAGTTCTTTCCAGCTTTTGTCCATTCTTCTCATGTCTTTCTCTATTTCTCGGTGTAATGTGTTCCTTGGACTTCATTTTTTCTTTTAACCTTGAGGGTTTCATGTGAGGGCTTGTATGTTGAGACCTACTGCTGCTACACTGGTTGTCTTCTTTTGCATTTGTTGTTGCGTGTGTGATAGAAGAGCCAAGTCATCTGATAAGTCCAGATCGTCCAGCTGCATCCTAGCTGTCCACTTGATACCGTGATTTCCTCCAGATGTCGACGTCTTCAGAATCCAGTCGATGACCAGAAGAAAGAGAAAGGGTGAGAGTAAACAACCGTGCCTGAAACCGATCTTCACCTCAAACGAGTCTGTCAGCTGACCTCCGTGCAGTTGAATCCATCATAAGAATTCCGGATGATGTTGACTATCTTCTCTGCCAACCTGCGTCACTTATGGCGTAGGCGAGATATCCGTTAGCTGACTAAAGGACGAGTGTACTGCGCAGTAGTTCGCTCCGTCCTACTTTATGAATGTGAAACATGGCCAGTGAGAGTAGAAGATATTCGTAGGTTAATGGTTTTCGATCATAGGTGTCTTCGAAGCATTGCTCGTATATCGTGGGACACCCGAGTGAGCAACGCTGTTATTAGGAATCGGGTGCTAGGTAAGAATGGCAGATCAATAGATGAAGTATTGAAACTTCACCAGTTGAGGTGGTTGGGACATGTGTTGCGTATGCCCAACCACCGGCTGCCTCGTCGAGCCTTGTTTTGTAGTGTAGGAATAGGTTGGAAGAAAGTTAGAGGCGGCCAAACCAAAACATGGCAGAAATCCATGAAGTCATTGACTAGTGGACTGAGCCATGTTGGTAATTGTCGACTACCTGGTTGGGGTCCGCGAGATGATAATAATCGATGGTTAGAGACCTTGAATGACATGGCTCAAAATCGTTCGCAATGGCGCCGGTGCATTTATTCTTTGTGTTCTCTCAAATCCTAATCTTCTGGATTCTTCAACACCTCTAGTTTTGATTTTCTAAACTTTTTTCACTGAATCATTCTTCTTGAATAATATCTTCTAATCCTAACCTCTCCGATTATTTCTAATTTCGCTTACTACCTCTTCTACTATTGGATCTGAATTGACGATTACTTCTCTGTGCTGATGTGGTATGGCAACATGAACTGATGTACTTATGTACAAAGTTCTACTTTGCATCTGACTGACTGACTGACTGACTATCTTCTCAGGCACGCCGTAGTGTTGAAGAAGCCTCCATAGTGTTTTCCTGTCCACGCTATAGAATGTTTTTTCGTAGTCAATGAGGCTGATGTATAGTTGTGAGTTCCATTCAACTGACTGTTCCACAAGGATCCGTAATAAAGTGATTTGGTCAGTACACGATCAATCCTTGCGAAATCCAGCATGTTGGACTCGAAGTTGGGTGTCTACAAAGTCCTTCATTCTGTTTAACAATACCCTGTTGAAGACTTTGCTTGGTGTTGATAGAAGACTGATGCCTCTGTAGTTCTCACACTTGCTGAGATCGCATTTCTTAGTTATTTTGATGAGGTATCCTTCTTTCAAATCTGATGGTACTTGTTCCTCATCCCAAATCTTCTTGAAGAGGATGTGAAATATTTTCGCAGGTGCTTCTACATCTGCTTTCATTGCCTCTACTGGAATGTTGTCTGGTCCTACTGCTTCACCGCTCTTGATTTGTCTGATGGTCATGGTTGACTCTTCAATTGTAGGTGCGTCAACATCGATTGGGAGGTCCGTAGATGCTGCTTCGATGTTGGGGGGTTCAGTGGAGATGGTCGATCCAAGAGTTTTTCAAAGGGCTGTACTCACCTCTTTCGCTGTTCTTCAGGGTTGCTGATTACTTTGCCTTCTTTGCTTTTTACTGGTCGTTCTGATTTAGGATGGTTTCCAGAGAGCTTCTTTGTTGTTTCGTACAATTGTCTCATGTTTCCTTGTCTTGCAGCCTTTTCCGCCGTCGTTGCTAGATCCTCCACATATTTCCGTTTGTCGGCTCTGATGCTTTTCTTGACTTTCCTGTTTGCTTGTATGTATTCAGCTTGTGCCTTAACTTTCTCTGCTCTCGTTCGGCTGACATTGATTGCTGCCCTCTTCAATTTCTTCAAGAGTACCAACGGAGATCCACTCCTTGTAATGGTGTTTCTTGTGACCCAAAACCTCCTGACATGTTGAAGTGATTGCCTCTTTGGTCCCTTTCCAATTGTTCCCCATGGTTGTTTCCTCTCCATTGAGTAGATCCTGCAAGGACTGGAACTTATTGCTGAGGGCTGTCTTGAATTCGTTGAGTTTTACAGTATCCCGAAGAAAGACCGTATTAAACTTGTCTGCCTCGTAATCCAGTGCTCCTTTAGTTTCAGTTTGGCGACCAGAAAGTGGTGATATGAGGCTATGTTAGCTCCTCTCTTGATTCTCACATCCTCCATAGTCCTTCTGAACTTTTTATTGATACATGGTCGATTTGGTTCTGAGTAGCGTGATCAGGTGAAATCCATGTGGCTTTGTGTATGCACTTGTGTGGGAATATTGTGCCACCGATGACCAGTTTGTTGAAGGTGCAAAGGTTTGTAAATCTCTCACCATTTTCGTTCCTTTCTCCTAGTTCATGTCGTCCCATGATGTCTTCATATCCATTGTTGTCCATGCCAACCTTGGCATTCAGGTCTCCTATTAAAATCGTCAAATCCTTTGGTGAGCATCTGTCGACATTGACTGCAGTCTTTCGTAGAATTGATCTTTATCGTCGTCATTGTAGTCGTTGGTAGGTGCATAGCATTGGGTGACGTTCAATTGTAATGTCCTCTTTCTTCGTTTTGAAGGATGCTTTAATGAGCCTGGGTCCATGAGATTCCCATCTTAACAGTACCTTTTGAGCTTGTTTGGACAGCATCAGTGCAACTCCCTGTGTACGAAAAGCATTTTCTCCATGACTAGAGTATAACAGCAGTTACCCTGGAGCTAGTCTCAGTTGTCCCACCTGTGTTCAATGCGTTTCGCTGGTTCCAAGCATCTCCAGGTTGTATCTTTTCATTTCTGCAGCAACTTGGAATAGTCTTCCAGTCAGTCAGTTGCAACGTACATGTACATAAGTTCATGTTACCATACCGCATTAGCACAGAGACGCAAATGTCAAATCAAATCCCATAGTGATAAAGATAGTACAGGTATTAATGGTAATAAAGAAGACTAGGGTTTGAAGATATTATTCAAGCAGTATAATTCAGTGAGATAAGGTTAGAAAGACAAAGGTAGAGGTGCTGACGATTCCAAAAGATTAGGATTTGAGAGTGCTCAACGAATGGATGCACTTGCACTTGTGAGGGACCTTCCAGTCCCTCACAATGTTCGAACGTTCCATGTACCTAAAAGAATGGTTGCTCTGGTTGTCAGGAGAGGCATTGGAATCGTGACTTTCGAGGGAACTCGGTTTCTTTTTCCAGCTCCCAGGGCAGAGTTAAAATGGTTTGATTTATTATTTCTGGTTAGCGATTTTTTGGCAAGTTAGTTTTTTGTTGAGATGCGGTCGCCAACCCCATGCCCAACCCTCCTTTTTTATCCGGGCTTGGGACCGGCTGTAGCCCCGAAGGTTCTACAGGCGGAGTTTTAGGGCTCTATTTAATGATAATGAAGCCAAGAATATATTTCAGGAACAACAAGAAAAACAGTTAGGCAGCCATGAAGTAAGTGATGCCCACCCTGAGGCAGCTTAGAATGATATCAAAAAGGCTGTGGAAACAGCAGTGATATCTGCTTGTAAGGTAAACCATAAGGTTAGGGCGAAGCCATGGATTTCAGTAGCATCTACGGAACTGATGGATGCTCGAAAACTCATCCCTCCTGGCTCTAAGTACGATGAGGAGCGGAGTCAGTTCAGGTGCGGGCTGAGAAAAAACCTTCGCAATAACCGCGAACAGTGGTGGGTAGCGAAAGCAAGAGAGATGGAAAAGCCAACGGCGATAGGCAACAGTAGTCAACTATTCAGAATCATCAAGGATGCCGGTATTAGAAATCCGACTATAAATGAGACAATCTCGGAAAAGGATGGTCTTATTATTCACTCTCAATCCAGGAGATTGGATCGATGGACAGAACATTTTAGGGACCAGTTCAACTGGCCTTCAGACACACTTCCGTTTCCCACAATGTCCAGTCATCCTGAATGTGGAACCGACGTAAGTCCTGTGAATCTTTATGAAGAAAATCACTAATTGACTTTGCCGGTCATAAACTTAAGTAACAGCTTTCGTAATATCCTAGGCGAATGGGCAAGTTTGAGTAGTGCTACCAACATAATATACATATTTGACAATTTTTCGGGGTTAGATATTACCAAAGTTTTTATTCGACAGCGTTTAGTATTATTTGAGTTCCATAAAAACGGCAGTTTTATGATGATTAGTATGTCTGTTTCAAACTTTATGAAAAAGTAAACGTTCTATTAATGCAATTGCGAGCATATTACTATTGCAATGAAAGTTTTATAAGCTGCCTTCTCACGGCCAGGATATCGATTATACAATTGAAAAGACAAATAGAGAATATTCAGTGCTTGAGCCAGGTTAGTGGGTATGGAATATTAACATATAGGGGTTGTAAAAACCTGATTCACAATGAATACCAATGGTGAAAGTGGGCTCGAGAATCCTGAAGGAACAAATGGCATATGAAACTATCTTTGGTCATTGGTTACTACATGACAGCATCTCCTAACGCTGTTACACTACTTTGTGGATTAGACCTTTTAGTCAAAGGCTGAGAGAGTGGCTGTCTAGGATAACTAACTTCTTCGGTTCGGGCATCAGAACAGCATCCCAGTTCACTCTCAAGCTCAAAAGTTTGTGTGGCTGTTGTACTGATGCTTATGCTTAAATAAACCAACCCATATAAAGCTAGAACTTGCATGGTTTTTACAGGTATGTGGTCACCAAGTCTATATAAAGATGACTATTTTATGTTACAGACACTCGGATTCTGGAGCCTTACCTTGGTTCAAGCTTTACATGGACTCTACAAATTCCGTAGGAGTAATTTCTAGATGTTAGTAATTGGATAATATATCATTTAAATGTTGTTCATGAATTTAAATGAACTTGGTGAGAGTTTTGGTGTGGAGGAACTCTACTGTAGATTTAACGTAGCTGTCATCCACCAGTGCAAAAACTTGATAAATTCTGGTTATTTTTCTGGATCATAAGGTAATTTCAATATCTACGATTAATATGTGAGTACTATCACATAAATCCAGGGAAACAATCGTCACCATTTAAAATGTCAGTTCAAGAAACTTTTGGTTGTTTATAAGGTTAACCTACCCCATAATCAGAATCATCTTCTTTAAGTCCTACCAGCAGCAGTTCACAAACTTGTGCTTTAACAGTAACCAAGTAAAAGTCAGTGAAAACATCATTTATCATTTCTAACGTAGCGCACAAGCTTAAAATGAGTAAGCACCCGTTGTACCGAATAACCTTGTGACGAGCATTTATAAACTGACTGACTTTTTGTGCCCCAATATTTTTTTTACGAGATAGTATGAACTAATCGATTTACTTGAGCTCGATTCTTGTTATTTCGGTACCGTTAAGGTAATCTGGTATTATCCAGCAGGTGGTAGTATAGTCTCTCGAATTCCCTATTCTTAGTCACTTCGATAGCTAATTGGGGTAAATATGTCTCAGATATTCAGGGTTTGACACTTATTATGTACATAACATCACTATAATCGAGAATCTTAGACTAGGTTAGATCACTAGTCAGAGTTAAGACAGGTTTAGAACATTTTTGGAAGATAGTGTGTTCCGAAGTGTGTGATTCAAGCTGACTAGTTATTACGAAGGAGTGTGTGGCACGGCATACTCAATTGACCTGGTGTGAATGCTTGACCGATTGTCTTCAGCTTAGATTTGCTTAATAAGGCTGATGTCAGAGCCAATTTCCAGGACTTATGGAACAATTTATTTCAGGGATTTATTTATTTCCAGTGAATTCTCATATCTTGAAACCTGTCTGAGTGCATTTGTATCGTTTAAATCGATTATCAGACAGGATCTTTGTTGTCTTTAATGTGTAAAATAGTGAAGGGAAAATTGTGATGCTAGGAGGTTGTACCGGGAATTAAACAAATAAGCTAACTGATTTGTAGTGCAGATATTCTGGTTCATAAAAAACTTTCTAATGGGATTTGAGAGTAATAATTCAGATGAGAATTAAAGTTGTTAACTTGTAGGGAGTTACAGAAAGAGGAGTGACCGTTCATCAGGTATTGTATTGGCAGCTGATAAATGATTATAAAGAAATTATGTTTAAGAAAGGAGCATCCTAGTATTGAGAAACACAATTTTAGGTTTGATCGATTGACCACTTTGTGCAGCATATTAACTATATCTTTTGAGTAGGAATCGCACATAAATTGTACAACACTGGAAGCTTCTCTCTCTTAAGTCAGTAGAACACATATGGTTCCGAACTCTATGTTCGTTAGCTGACGCATTCATTAAATTTTGGGAATTACATTCGTGATGCTACGCACATATCTTCGAATATCAGTCCAGTGACTTTCAATGAATTTACAATGGGTGACGGTTGAGCAGCACGTATTTATCGTAGCTCTTCAGAAATGATAACACTAATCAGTTTGCATCCGTTGAATGGTTTGTGCAGATCTGTGTGCTCTTTTAGGGTCATTTCTTTAAAAGTTAAATTTTACAAAAGGCTCCTTATTCTTCGGAAAGTATGAATCAAGTAGGCAGTATGTTGCCTTTTCATTGTCTTTAATTACTATCATTCAAGCTTCTAGCGAGTGAGATGTCGAAGGTATCACACAGTCAAGAACACGTTTTTGGTATCCGTGACTACCTTTGAAACGATAGCGCTATAGCTTTGTAAGTTATTAACGTTTATATTGTGGTGGAAATTCGACGACTGAAGTAATATTGACCGTTTATATCACTGAACAAAATAACCAATAGCTATATTTTAAAGCTGCTTATGATAAGATAAGATGATAAAGTTTAAGATAGTGTTGTCCCTATTCATTCCTTTGGTAGCTCCTTTTACTGTTGATAGTTTTAGAACAGGTAGCTAATTAGTAAACTGATGGCTTTTTCTCACCGTTTCAAGACCATAAGGCTGATGTTGTTACATCTTAGTAACTTTCGCGGGTTTTTATATTTCAGGTATTTCAGAGCTAAATTGGGAGTTGGTCGGATGTCGCGCAGACTGTCAGCTGTCACTAGAGTTGATGAGGGTGTAGCGAGCGAGTCAGATACCAGATTGACTACGCTAACGACTAAATATTCCATATGGTCGCGTCAAAAATATAAAAACAAATCCATGATCCAAGGTTTTATTTAAGGGAGACAGTAGGCATTACCCCTGGAACAGCAAATAGAGAAAGATGGCAGCAACGCGAAGAGAACGTTGCGCGCAAGAAGTAGAAAAAGTGTTTTTGGTACAGTTAAACAAAACGAGTACAATAGTGTTTGTTTTTCATAAATCGTATTTTCTTCGTAGAAGCGTTCCACTACAGTAACATCTTATTCTTTCACCGTGCATACAAAAGAATCAGGACACTAGTTTAGTTTGGGTCAAATTATGGTCTAATTGATTTTTGTAGCTTGTCGTAGACTCACAAGCAGAATGATCACCTTCTAACTCCACCTGAATAAGAGTATCTTTCTCAAGTAATTTCCTGCAAAAATTTCTATAAGGAAAAAGTAATCTCAATACCAAAGAAAACATCTAGTAATTGGAATGCAAAACGTCGACTCATGTCAATAAGAACGGCTTTTTAAAGACAATGAAAATATTATTGCTACTTCCATTTTAATTTGTATTCAAAAAGAACATAGATCCATTTCAGTTTGTCTACAAATTCAAAAGAAGTACCCTAAATGGTGCTGTTGTTCTGTATCAAAATATGATATTCAGCTGAGACAAGAGTGAAAAGGATGTTCGATGCACATTATAAAACCTTAGTTCTGTTTTTGATTCTATGCAAAGATCACTATTACGAAAAAAGTTTCCTAGCATCAGCTCTGGCATTTTGGTAACCAAGTATCCATGTTCCTAGCTCTATGGGAGGAAACAGTATCCTGCTCTTGAAGTAAAGTGTTCAACGTCTTTACCAACTGAAAAAGGTGTGGGGAAAGTAACTATCTGTTTCATTTTTTTCCACAGTTTTTCCGCCTGATCTACCAGCTTTTACAGAAAACAGTTTTATCAACTATTTTATTGATCTCACTGTATTTACACCGATTTCTGCGGTTTTAAATCTTATGTTATTTGAATGAGTTACTGTCGCTTGTTGGACAACGGTATTTCGGTAGTGGCATCTAATTTAATCCTTTTAAATATCGAATTGTTAATTTCAACCTGAGACGTGAACAGAACTTAAGCACCCTGTTGGAATCCTATAAAGTTTGCATCACTGGAGATTCAGCACTTGAAAGCTGTGTCAAAGATCGTTTGTCTTAAGGGTGAGTTTTACTTCTAATCTTTCGCGATTTTCTTATGTTTTATTCATATGGAAGGACGTTTTCCGTTTGACCTGCATTCGGTAATATTCGACATTTATTATTACGATTTGTCAATTATTGTATAGTAATACCTTATATTTTTCACTGTTACCTACTATTTTTTCTTCGGTTTTTAAAAAATGATTTCATTGTGTTGTGATGAATTTTGAAGGCAGTTTCGCAATGTTTATGCTGAATATGGTTTTGCGTATTGGACATTTAAAATCGTTTAAACTTCAGGCAAGTGTTATCTTTTCAGATATTAACGATCTATTGAATTGATATCATTCTGTTTGTATAACTTCTGGTATAACATAACACTGGTACATTAAAATTCATGTACTTAAGTTAAAGTATAAAAAGTCTACCATATCTTATCTAGTAAATATACCCTATGCGATTGAACAGGTGGTAAGAGGTGACCTAGTCAAAAATATTGTATTTTTGTTATTTGTATTGAAAGTGGCATAGAATATAATCTTTTCTAAAAAACATAACAATTTCATTTAATTCCAGATATTTTGTCTACTTATCTCATGTAAATATGTATGCAATTATTGAGTTGTTTCGTGAAAGAAACTTGGTTTAATCAATCAAGTTAGGCATTAACACCGTCGAATACCGGCTTAGTGGTCCGATGGTTAGGCGTTCGCTTACAATACCGAAGGTCCTGGGTTCGAATCCTGCAGGGTGCAGGAGTCGTGGATGCACACTGCTGAGGAGTCCCACACCAGGACGAAACGGCCGTCCATTGCTTCCAGGTTTCTAATGGTGGTCTAACATTGGTCAATTCATGGCTTCAAATTGTGTAAATTAACAATCTTCACAACCCCGTAATACTAATCAATTGTCTTAAGAATTCCATATTGTATCAAACATATAATATTCCATAAATTCGTTAAAAATAATAATCAGTCAGTCAGTTGCAACGTAGAACTTCGTACGTATGTACATAAGTTCAGGTTGCCATACCACATTAGCAAAAAGACGCAAATGTCAAATCAAATCCCATAGTGATAAAGATAGTAGAGGTATTAATGGTAATGAAGAAGACTAGGGTTTGAAGATATTATTCAAGAAGTATAATTCAGTGAGATAAGGTTACAAAGACAAAGGTAGAGGTGCTGACGATTCCAGAAGATTAGCATTTGAGAGAGCACACAGAAAGGATGCACTTGCGCTATTGCAAACGACTCTGAGCCATGTCATTCAAGATCTCTAACCATTGGTGACTTTCGTCTCGCGGACCCCAACCAGGTAGTCGACAGTTACCAACATGACTCAGTCCACTTGTCAATGAATTCATGGATTTCTGCCATGTTTTGGTTTGGCCGCCCCTAACTTTCTTCCAACCTACTCCTACACCACAAAACATAGCTCGTCGAGGCAGTCGGTGGTTTGGCATTCATAACACATGTCCTAACCACCTCAACTGATGAAGCTTCACTACTTCATCTATTGATCTGCCATCCTTACCTAGAACTCGTTTCCTAACGACAGCATTGCTTACTCGGTTGTCCCAGAGTATACGAGCAATGATTCTTATACATCTACGATCGAATACTAGTAACCTACGAACATCTTCTACTCTTAACGGCCATGTTTCACAGACATAAAGTAGGACGGAGCGAACTGCTGCGCAGTACACTCGTCCTTTAGTCAGCAAACGGATATCTCGCCTACGCCATAAGTGACGCAGGTTGGCAAAAGCCAATCAGGCCTTCTGTTTTCGAGATGAGATTTCGTCAGTCACCAGGTTATCATCGCTGATGAGACTCCCCAGATAAGTGAAGCGATCAACACGCTCGACTACTTCACTCCCTATCACTAGTTCAGGTGCCGATAATAATGATAATACAAACAGTTATATAGTTCACTGTATTTTTTTTATTAACAAAATTAGAAATTTAAATTTTTTTTTCAAAATATTAATTGTGATGTAAACTATCTACTATTTGAACATAAATTGGCCTACGAAGTTTACTGGAACATTGATTGATTAATTTAATTGTAGTCGATTCATTAGAAAGTTCATGATCTGTTATCGTTAATTTTTTATAATTGTCTACAATATTCTCTTTTTCAATCATATTTTTATCATCAATATATTCTTCTTCATTTAACATTTCAAATGCATTAGGGTCTTGAAGTAAATTTTGTTCCCTTAAGCATAATTCGTGTGTTGTCATAAATTGTTGTTTTATAGTTTGAAGAGATTGATTTATATCAAGTTTGGTGTTAATTGTAGGAATGTCAGATTTTTCATTGACAATCGGTGTACACATATATGCTTCTTTATTCATAT
>CALYCR020000418.1:0-13983 GCA_944470395.2 Schistosoma turkestanicum
GAAGAGATCAGCATAAATATTTGACAAATTAAGAGCGGCAAGGCGGCGGTATTAGACAACATTCCAGCTGAGGCAATGTTGCTCACTTTGTTCAGCAGAATTTGGGGGAAGAACAAGTGCCAACAGACTTGAAATAAAGACACCTCATCAGGATTCCAAAGGAAGGCGATCTCAACAAGTGTGGGAACTGCAGAAGCACCACACTCCTCTCAGTATCAGGCAAAGTCTTCAACAGGATATTGTTAAATAGGTTGAAGGACTTAGTAGATGCCCGACTTCGAGATCGACAGGTTGGATTCCGTAAGGATCGATCGTATACCGACCAAATCGCACGCGACACTACGGATCATTGTGGAACATTCGGTTGAATGGAATGCATCACGGTATATCAACTTGTTTAGTGACGAGAAGGCATTGGACAGAATGAGATTACGAGGGCTTCCTCGACGTCATATGGAATTGTTTCTATGAGTTAAGCTGCGGGATCCTGTATAGAGGATAGTCCACATACGGGTTCCAAGTGAAGACCGGTGTCAGACAAGGTTGCTAACTCTCATCCTTTCTCTTTCTCACGGTGGTCGACTAGATTACGAGGGCGTCAACATCGGAGAGGAATCACAGAATACAGTGAACAGATCGGATGCAACTGGACGATCTGTACCTCACCAATGATCTATCCCTTATATCCTACGCGCAACAACAAATACAGGAGATCGCCAGTGTAACAGCAGCCTCAGCAAGATCTTCGAATACAACACGATTTGCGCCAAGTAAATCACACTTAATGGGAAAGCTTTGAAGTGGGTAGAAACCTTTACATACCTAGGCAACATTATTGATGAGGAAGTACGATCTGACAGATGTGAAGGCAAGAATGAGTAAAACAATAACCGCATTTCTACAATTGAACAACATCTGGTACTCGAAACAACTAATAACCAGCAGCAAAGTCAGAATTTTCACTGTAAATAACAAGGCAGTTCTATTATATGGGGTAGAAACTAGGAGAACCTCGGAAATCATCACGTATTAATAAATAAATGTCTACGCAAAATACTTCGGATCATCGACGAAACAGCATGAGCAACAACCTACTTGTGGGGTAAAACAAACCCAATTTCATCGGAGGAAGCATTGGAGGTGGATAGAAAACACTCAGGAAAGCACCCAACTACGTCACAAGATAAGCCCTCATCTGTAATTCTAAAGCCCAAAATAAAAGAGGAAGATCAAAGAATGCGCTATTCTGGTATTAGGAGACAGACAATGAAAGAATGAACCGCAACCGGATAGAACTTGAAGAGAAGGCCGAGTATATAATAGTTTGTAGAATTCTGCTTGGCCTCTTACGCTCCATTAGGAATAACAGATATAAGTGTGTGTATTGGTCATCACCTTTGTAAGTGGGATTCCGATAAATCCAGTTTCGAAGGTAAACCGGCACCCGTTCGGATGCTTGAAAAGATTTCCAGAGACTCACTTAGACCAGTAGGATTATTTGCAAACAGGCGGACAGTAATTCAAGATTTCTTGGCTATCACTAGTGAAATGATCCACTTTAAACATCTGGTGGCTCAGTTACACCAATTTTCTGAAGTCTCACCAACTGTTGCTCGACTGTTGGTACACACAGGTCTTTTTGGGTGTAACTAGCGGCTTCACTATAAGTTAAAGGATAAGGGTAGCTCTCGACTCAATGAATTCCGCAGGATCATCAATGAATACTATTTCACCCTAATAATGTAAGCACAAAGACTTTCTCATCTATTTCTGCGGCGTTTGTGTTGTTTTGGATCAAATTATTAGTGTAATCTACCTGCTCAAGTCTCTTCATCCTGTCAAATCCAAAGAAACCAAGTTGTGGCCGCTATCAGAAACAGTACCTTCTCCGTTGTGACATTGTGATGTACATCCCCGTCAGTGTTTATCATTTGAATTAATTCATATTAAGCTGCTTCCCTCAAGTTCTGCTCAGAAGTGCTAAATACAAAGCCGTATCCAGTAGTTATCAGCAAGACATTTTTTCTGTAATCGTATGAGCCGTTACGGTTAAAAGCTATTGTTACTTTCGTTGTCCTCTGTTTGAATCTTTTAGAATAGTTTATGGGTTGGTCTGGAAGTTTTTTGTTTTACACTGACTTTCTTTATCTCCTCTTCTATAAAAAAGTATTTTAACAGCTAAGTCGGTGGGCTGAGAAAGACCAATTACGATCAAGACACATTCTAAGATTTAATATTGAGACATCAGAAATGCAAATTTCTGATCTCTGAGATATGGTGAAATTATGATTTTTTTTGGTCCATCACAATATCTACAGTATGTATTTGCATCCTATGCGACGTAGATCCTTTGTACATCAGTTATCTGATATAATGCTTCCTGTATCTACAAGTTTGAAGATGAGTTGTTGTTAGTTATTTTCATAACTAATTGTAGTTATGTCATAACTAACCAATCAAATTGTGGTTTAAGCGCCCACCACGTGATCTGATCTGACGTGTCTGTAAACTTTCTTTGTTGTAAATGACCTACAAATTGATTGACATTATTATCTTATTATATTGATGTGACTCATAACTTTACTCATTTCCATAAGACACGCTATATTGGTCGGTACGTTTGCTCATCTTACTTGATAATTGTAATTTCCTTATTTATTGTACTAATCTAATTGTTTTTATGTTTAGAAACAGATAGAGTGTAAAGCAAATTTGGTCTTATTCTAACTATAGCTTTCCCATAGGCTCTGTGCTCGCCAATATTGTGTTTACCGTTCTAGAATTACATCTGTGGGACAAATTAAATCCTGCAGTTGTGTTCGAGGTTTTGCTGAAACATTACTAGTCAACTGACTCCTCTTAGTGCTTTCCACCTGACGAAGTAAGAAGTGTGCTGACGTCCTATATCATCCATGTGCCAGCATTTATCATGAGTCTTTCCAAATGCATTTTATAAAAAGTTACCCCTAAACCAAAGGACATTTTTGGTGATACAATAACTTAGCTTTTTCTCAAACCGGAACCATTGATGCTTACATTTCAGTTTACATAAGATCTACATCTATATCAATTCGCTTACAAATGTAAGTGAAGTACCCCAGATATTATTCTTATTTTGCACCAAAAATTAGTGTTTAACTTGGCACAGGGTAAGAAGTATTTCAAAGCGGATTTATAGACTAAACATCGATTATGCATGTACCAAGACCTGAAGCACTGAACAAGCTTGCCAGAGTCAACACATACAGATGGATAGCCTACCTGTAGAGAAGAGATCAGTTTACTGTGCTTGGAGAATACCGTTCGACGGCTTTACCAAGTCACAAGGAGCTGTTCCTCCCTCTTTTCCTTTCTTTTTCCTGCATGACCTGTTATGCAGAAAACACTTGTTAAGTATGCAGATAATCTCGCTATATGTACAACGGTTTCCGCCTCTGCACGTACAGCCTAAACAAATGAGGCCTTGTCGCTTAATGAATGATGGTGTTATGCTCGTCACTTGATATGCCGGAAACTATTACGAGTACACCTTAGCTGATAAACGAGAACGAGACAATAACCCAGTGATGCGGTAGGCTACTGTGATCCTTTGCCCCAACTAAATGAAGAAAAGTCCTGATATGACATAGAAAGTGTATCCTACAAACACCCAGGAAATACAATGATCTCAAGCAAACAAATCACATTTGTTTATACCTCATAGAAATGTTTTTGGGAGAGTCACAAAAATAACATACTAAAATAACACATCAACCAATCACAGCCACTGATTTTACTGCTGGGTAGTGCAATCTCAAGGTCAGCCCATCAGCCCATGAATAAAATCTAAAATCAAGACATTTACCAAGCGAGTTCTGGGGATCTAACGTCCCCAAAAGCTGGTCTGTTGGTAATGGCCGTACAGATACTCTTTCTAAGTATAAAACTGTTAGATTTTGTCTGAGACATGAACTTCAATTGTGCACCCTGCTGAGATTTCACAAAGTTTATTTCGTAGGAAATTTCACGATAAAAACCATGTCGAAGATTATTTCTCTGCGTTCGTTTCTTTGATTCCTCTGGGTCTTCTCATGTTTCGTTGAAACATATAAACAGGCTACATGCGTTTGGCGTTACTCGACATCTGTTTTTGTGTCTTGTTAACTATTACTTATTATTATTTAGTGCCCTTTACTGTTCTCTTAATATTATGTCCCAGGCTTCAGAAATCCCCTAGAAGACTGGACTCAACTTATTCTTCATCTTAACTAAGAGACAAATACTTTTGTTTACTCGTAGCCATAAAAATTTTAAGAGTGAATCTTCTTAATATTTCCATTCTATTATCTGAATAGGTACGGAAATACATTCAGATAGTACATAGTTTCCTTGTGTATAACAGTAAATCTCTGAAACCCATTCACCCAGCCCATTTTTAGGATTTGGTGATAGCCTTATAAGCGAAGGTTAACTGAGATTTTAGAAGGTACAAAAGCAAACAACATTGTCGTGTGGTTTTTTGTGGCTCTAGATAGTCTCTCTGTCACTGTTCCATCCTATTCAGCATGGATATCTAAATTCTCCACACATTTATGATCTCCAGTTCAAACGAATTGTTCTTCTTCTTAATACTTGTTGCTAGGCAACTTTAATTGGTGTTATTAGAACAGGTCGATAACGCTTATAAAGTACATTTGTTGCCATATTTCCATTACTCCAAAATTTTCAAATCCTTCTTTATTTCGCCTAAGCTGAATTCAAGAGAAGTTAGGTTTTGACATATCCCAGGTATTCAGTACTTGTTAAAGCTAATGTCGGTAACCTCTTAGTAATCAAGGATTACTTATTTGATAACAGAGCATGAATGTCACGTATTACCTTAATTAGCACTGTCGTCATGTTTTACCTTGTATCGCTGCTTCCTAGATGACCTTGAGCTATTCAGCGAATAGAAGACCCACGCGTTTCAACCTTCGGCGCGTTTTTTGGTTGTTACGGAGAATGTTTTCCTTCAGTTTTCCAAGTCATCCTTTTAGTTCTCCACACTTATTCATCAGAATTGTAATACTTCTTTTGGTTTCCTCTGCTTTTATTTTATCGGACGACCTAAAGCCAAAGAGGAAAAGTGGTAAGTATATATGTAGACAAAGATTTTAGCTGCACACTATTATACACAATTAAATTTTTTGTCCACCTGGATCTACAGAAAGCGCGCATTGGTAGTTGATATCGTTACATATCGCAGATAATTATATATCATCACTCCTAGATGTTGTGGTATATATACCTAGTGACTTAAAATCTCACCTAATCTAACTTGTAAGCAAGATGATTAAAAAAGGAGTGTATGTATCCGTCCGCTACTGTTAAACCTTAATCCCATCGACCCAACTTTCTCTGCACAGCATCCTTATAGTTAAAGTTTGCTGATGCGTTTCTAGTTTACACGATGTTACACTCGACGCACTTGTTTTATTTAGTAGAATCACGTCTTTGAGGATTTAAAACCACTTCCTATGCCTGATAAAGTGTTCGCTTCATTCTAGTTTCAATATAACCCTCTGGAAAGTTATTCCGCTTGATGCTACTTATCAAATATCGAGTTACCATCTGTAGTAATAAAACCATTGAGATTTCTAAGCTCTAGATATTTACTCTGTATTTAAAAACCTAGAGGTTCTTCCTTATTCTGGCTTGTAAAGGAGGAAAGTGAGCGTGATATAAGTAGCAATCGGACGCCTCGACGAAACCCAAAGTAGCAGTGCAGATGGAAGAAGTGCAGAATCGTGTTGTCGCCTGCTTATTTTTGTTGTTTTGTGCTAACTCGTTGGCTCTCTATGTAGATGCTCATTTTTGACTAGTTTCACTCGTTTTACATAATTTGCTCTCCTTACATCCCTTAAATGACCAACTTACAATTCTCTTCATAGTGTACAGTTTGTTCCACATATACATCCTCACTTTCACATCATTTCCAAAAACAATCCAGAAAATTATTATTTCGTTTTAAGAGTTAAGATTTATTTCTCATCTGTTCTAGACAATGCTCGTGTACCAATAACTGAAGATAAAAATAAGATCAAAAGCAATTTAGAGCATTTCGATGATCCGGAAACTGTTGAAAGATTCCTACGTAATCTTCTCGAACCAGATCTATGTAATGAATTCAAATTATCTCAATTATGTTTAAACAGTGTTCCCTCAAATTCCAAAGGATAGGGATGATGTAAGCGTTGACTCAAAATCGCAAAATGACCCACCTGATTCAGATATAAAGGATGAAGGTAAATGTTTTCCCACTATTTTAAAATTTTCCAGACCAAGAGTTAGTAGATGAATCTGAACATGATTTAACTACTCACGATGTCTCTACCCCACAAAGCGTTCCATCGGTTAGTGGTAAGCCATAATACAAATTGTAACTTCTTTAGATAAAAACACGGCCGAAAGAGATCATCCGTCTTCGGATGAACATGAAAATTCAGAACCAAGTGTTGCTGAACGTTTGTATAAAGAAGCTATGAGTATTTTGGAGACAGAAAATCCTAAGACATATGCTGATAAAACGTATGTGTTTTGCATTACTTGTTTACGATGCTTGGTTATTTGTTTTGTATTACATTTGAAGTTCATATTAACACCTTATATGTACTTCATGTTATATCATGTTCTTTACGAAACGCGCTTTACATGTTGCATATTGTGTTCCCTGTTGGACAGTGCACTGGAACTTTTGAGCGAAGCTTCCACACAAGGACACACAAAGGCAAGGGAACAGGTCGCTATGATGACATTGCTTGGAGGTTATACTTCAGATCCTTTCCAAAGCGCTTATACTGCATTCGAAGAGCTGTCCAATGAAGGAAACCCTCGCGGTCAGTTTGGTTTGGGATTTTTGTATGCATCTGGATTACACGTTAATGCAAGTATTCCACATGCATTGATATATCTAACATTTTCGGCACTTGGGGGAGATACTTTCGCTGACATGGCTTTAGTAAGTAATATACTTCCTTTAAATTGACTTCATTTGCTGATAGCCGTTTAATTTCACAATTTTACATTCATGCATTCTGTTGGTATTTGAAAACTAATATTTAAATGTTCTTACGATACATGTAATCATAAGTTCTCTACCGGTCTTGAAAATTCTATCGCAAAATAAACAATCATTGCAGTATCTAGAGCCTCATAATACCCAAAGTTATGGTTACAATGAACCCTTAATGTTTCTTGTTCTCAATCATTCATGCTTTGATTTGCTTGCAAAGTCAATTCTAGGATTTAGCAAGTAGCGATTGGCATGAATTGCGTCATCGTTATTTGTCTGTTTACATCCAATATATGAATAATTTTAGTTTTTCATTTTTGTAATTTGGTTTAGGGCTATCGTTACTGGACCGGTGTTGGTGTTGAGGAGGATTGTGAAGCAGCACTAACACATTATCATCGCGTGGCTCAAGTTGTTTTTAAAGAAGTTTCTGAACGCTCTGAATCTGGTGGTCCAACTCTTCTTGGACCTATGGTCAGACGTGCTCGTCTTCTAGATGAAATAGATGTAATGGGCAGTTTAGATGGTGGTGATCTCACAATTAGTGAAGACCTGTTCCAGTATTATCAGTTTATGGCTTACAAAAAGAATGTTAGTGCCATGGTTGGATTGGGTCAATTATATTATTATGGTAGACATGGTGTTGAAATGAATCATGAAAAAGCTTTTTATTACTTCAATCTGGCTGCTGAATCTGGAAGCGCCATAGCTATGGCTTATTTAGGCGAGGTATGTATAACTGTTGCGATTAGTTTTTTTTTCAAGCTATCATCCTTAGTATTGATTAACTAATTTGTCCTTGTTAATATTAAAATCTCGTAGGTGGGTCCAAAATACCTAATTAAAATCTTCATAATCAACGGTTAGAAGCGTTGAGTGGCATAGTTCAGAATTGGTTGTTCAAATGCACTCTGTCTTTTTTGAGTTTTAAGATTATTTAATATTGTTTTGTTCTGCGAGCTAATTTTTCTTCATTGATTGTATTTATGCTTAATTGTTTCTACTATCACTAATACTGTCGTTACTTTTAATACTTTGACATTTGCCTTGATAACATCATTTCACTGTGCCAGCCTGAATTAATACACACATATGCCAAGCTATACATTGTCTTTGGTTGAATAACTGGAATATCTCACTTTGTCTCGCTATTATTACTTGTGATACTTTTTCAATAAATTTAATATTTCAAGAGGTTGACATTTAAGACTTACTTTAAAAAAAATAATTGCATCACCACATTTGATATTAGGTAATATGGATCCTTGTTAACCTATCCAGTCGTAGAAAGTTACGTTAACTAGTAGGTTGTGGTGGTGTGGAACTCTACTTAAATGTGAATACATAGATGAGAAATTTTAAAATTTAGAGCAGTTTAGTTGTGTTTTAACACTTAGCAAATTTAAAACGGTATTCAGTCTCTTAGCGAACTTATGTAAGATTATTTTTCTTATTATTCGGAGTAGAAAAAGTTTGACAATTATATCACAACATTTATAATAGGACAATATTGTTTTCAGTTAGATCATCATCAGGTTTTACTCTCATTTACGTGAGTATTTATACGAAAATGTTAAACCATTCAAGGCAATTTATTGTGATTATGGACTCAAATTGCCTTGATTGGGTTAACATTTTCATATGAATATTCATGTATATTAAAGTCTGGTGACGATCTATTTGAAAACAATATTGTTCGATTATGTGTTTTACTATTCACAATAGCAAAATATTCACTATGCAATATGAACTTGCCCCAAAATCCCGGGTACGACTGAATATGGAGAGTCTGCTTTCCCTCTCGAAATGCCCTCGCGTGGCCATGCATACATAGGCACTGCCAGAGAAACAGTCCTACTCACTGTCTTCTCGTGGTCAGGGTGCTACATACGAAGTTGAAAGGATAGGAAGTGAATATCCGATGTTTAAACCGGGTTGTTGGGTATGGTGGATCCACCCTAGTTCTAAGCCCATGCTGCATATGGGCTCCAGGATCTTGATGGGACGAATAGTGTATGAACCTATCGTTGGTCAATGGTTGTCTTAGTACTGCATCTCCTGACGGTACTCCATTGCTTTGTAGATTGCATCTCCGAACCATAGGGTTAGGGAGTGGCCCTCTAAGGAAACCACCAGTTTCGGTTTAGGCACCTGGACAGTATCCTAGCCCATACAAAAATTTAATGATTCGTGTGGCGTGTAAATATTTGGGTGCATCTGTACCAATAATTGCGTGTAGGTAATAGTGATAATACGAACTCATAGAAATACAAATAGCATTACGTAAAAGGATAACTTACATGAAAGCAACTAAAATAGATACCGTTAGTCTCAAAAGTAAACCTCACTGTTCTTACAATGCATTCGACAGAAATACGTCTTTATTCTGAGCCATATGTGATAGTGACTTGATATATTGTCTTAACGAACTAATATAACTATTCATCTTATGGTACCATATAGTAAATTGATCACCTCTTCATTTTTGCTATATGCGCTTTGTGTTGGTAATTAATTCCATATACGAAAACTGATATAAAATGTATACACCTAACCGAAGCCTATGTTTCAAATGACCGTTTTCATTGAATGTTTATTTACACTGTTATTAGACCTTGGTATAGGTTATATAGATGTTCTTGCACTCAATTTTCCAGATAAACCGAAGAATGTTAGGAAGTTTTGAGCTTATTTAGCTAAATGCATATACGTTAGAGTTTCCGCCAGTGTATGGGTAACTTTGATCACTGTTAGCATTTTTTAAAAAAAATTATCCAAGTTCATTTGTGTTTGGCTTCAATAACATATTTTTTTGGTTTTATTTAACATTCTCAGAGATTTGTGACTCAAGTATTTTCACTTTTTATAGATGTACATGGTTGGTAGCACAGCTGTACCTGCCGATTCAATGAAAGCCTTGAAATATTTACGTAAATCGGCTGAGGAGAATAATCCAATTGGGCAAACAGGTTTAGCGTTGGCCTACCTATATGGCCGAGCCGGTTTGCCAGTTAAACCAGTCATCGCAATGGAGTTATTTCTAAAGGCTGCAGATCAAGGCTGGCCTGAAGCTCAGTTACATCTTGGTCGTTTATTTTTAGGTAACGGTAAGGTTATCAACCTTCATATTTGGTTTGTAAACATTCAGTGTATTGATTTTTCAACATCTGTTTTCATAAAAGACTGGTTAAATATTTGATTGCCCTAGATAAACGAGTCACAAAAGTTTCGTTATTTATTTTTAGTCTGCGTTTAAATCTTAAAACAATTAAAACTACTTAGAGTGATATTATACATTCTTCTATTTCGTAATTTCAACCAAACCTAATTATAGGTTAATTATGAGAATAAACTGCGGCGTTTACAAATAACTTCAGCCAGTCAACAGCAACATAGAACTTTGTACATACGTACATCAGTTCAAGTTGCCAAACCACATTATCATAGAGATGCAATTGCCACTTCAAATTCCATAGTAGTAATCGGATATATTAGGGTTCGAAGATTTTATTCAAGAAGTAAAATCTAATGAATGAAACCTAAAGAGAAGAAGATAATGTGATGAGGAATTAAGAAGGTTAGGATTTAAGTGAACACAAAGAATGAATGCACGTGCGCCATTGCAAACGGTTTTGAGCTATGTCATTCAGGGTCTCTAACCGTTGATTATTATCATTTCGCGGACGCCAACCAGATAGTCGACACCTACCAACATGGCGCAGTGCACTTGTCAGTGACTTAGTGGATTTCTGCCATGTTTTGGTTTGGCCACCTCTAGCTTTCTTCCAGTCTATTCCTACATCGCAAAACATACCTCGACGAGGCAGTCGGTGGTCAGGCATACGCAACATCTGTCCAACCCACCTCAACTGATGAAGTTTCAATAATTCATCTGTTGACCTGCTGTCCTTACTTAGCACAACAGTATTGCCTACTTGGTTGTCCTAAGATACACGACCAATGCTTCAGAGACGCCTATGATCGAAAACCAGTAACCTACGAATATCCTCAACTCCTACAGGCCATGTTTCACAGCCATAAAGTAGGACAAAGCGAACTGCTGTGCAGTACACTCGTCCTTTAGTCAGCAAACGGATATCTCGTCTACGCTATAAGTGACGCAAGTTCACGAAAGCCAATCGAGCCCTCTGTATCTGAGCTGAGATTTCGTCAGGCACCAGGCCATCAGCACTGATAAGACTCCCGAGATAAGTGAAGCGGTCGACATGCTGAATTGCCCCACTATCTTGGCGTATGATGTAACTTCTATGTACGGCGATCTTATTATTCTGTGGGATTTCGACGAGAATTGTTTTTAGGTCATCATCCTCCTTGTAAAGTAAACTCAAACTGTTATTGTAAGGCAGTAATCATTAACATGCAAAATCTTCAGTGATAACTTTTGGAAACGATTGTTTGCTACTATTATAGTGGCCTATATGCCTGGTTGATTTGTAGACATACAGAACGTAGAGTTTCTCAAAAAAGTTTTTCCAGAAGACTTTTCATCGTTTTTATACGTAACTTATTCGCTATCGAACTAACTATCTTGTAATTACAGCAACGTGATACATTACAAATCCTAGTGATGACTCATTTTCTCGCTATTTTCGGTATAACAGTTGTGTTGGCTGAATATGGATGTTACTACTTTGAAAGTCCTTGGAATACTCTTGCACTGTAATGTCTGAAGTTGAATATATTCACAGAAATACCAACAAAATCATATCTCTCAGATAATGTATCGATAGAAATCATCCTATGTTCGAAATCGCGTCCACCTAAAACCATTTCTGTGACCAAACTTCATTTTATCAAAAATTAACTTCCTAAAAAGGACTTCATCCTCAAGCAAATAAAATTAAACCACTTTCTCCATTTTAACACATAGGTACTCATGGAATAAAAACTGACCACAAATTGGCTTTAAAGTATTTCACTATGGCGTCACAACAGGGTAATGTAATGGCTTTCTATCATTTAGCTGAGATGCATGCCAAAGGTACCGGAGTGTTACGATCCTGTAGCACGGCTGCCGAAGTAAGTGAATGACATTTTATTCCTGTATACATAGTATTTCATTCAATACAGTTGTTTGAGTGAGTTAATGACTTAATGTATTTCTATAAGTTCATTTTTTAAATGTCAAGCCTATTTTTCTTTTAGAAAAAACCACTTTATATGTAGTTTTCTTTTTAGAAATTATTAATTATATTTAATTAATTTTAACTGAAATTGAATTTTCTGATGAACAAATATACGTAACGTAGTAAAACACTATCAAAATACAATAAGAAATAACATAGTGCAATAGTTAATAACTTAAGTCATCAAAATTCAATCAAATGTTATGGCAAATGATTGGGACGTTAAATTGGTCAATAATCTTACAGACTTAATCACTTCTTATCAGATTATCAATTGTGAATTTCTTTCTCCTAGTTTTAATGCTTTCTATAGTTATAACCATTTAAATTATATGCATTCAGATCTATAATGTGCAAAAATTTTAAGGTAGTTGCAGTAGTAAAGTTCTACCCAAGTGACGTCTGTTATTTTGAATTTATAGAAACCAGGTAACAGTGTTTCTCATGATCGGTTTCTACATCATATTCTTTGTTTATATATAGTGATTATCATTTCTAGCAGTCATGGTGACTGAGGAAAAAAAGGCACAGATATTGAAACTCTGATATCTCATGTTTACAGTATTGTTATCAATATGAATTGTGTTACTCTTTTAACCAAATAAATACTTTCATTTTTGTAATCCTAAGTATGCCATACCGTACTACTTGTTAGTAGTTAGCTAAATCCTTTATCGAAAATATATTCTGAAATTATACGTTCATCGTAACAAAATGGTGTTCTATCACAAACTTTTCCCAATTTTTACAGCGAGTTAGTTTTGAAAATGCAAGGCTAGGTATAGTTCTATAGGTTTATGTACTACTATAGAAATACGTTCAATAATCGTAGTTGGCTCCAGTTTACTCTTGTTTATACATATTGTTTCAATATATTCCACAATTCCCGAACATATCGACAATTATGTTTAAACTGGTTTGACTGTAAACCACTTAGGTTGGATCTCATATTTACCCAACAATTAATACCATTTGTTACATCATCAACATAAACTTAAAGTCCATCTAGTTCGAAATTTTCTAATGATTAGAAAATGAACTTATTTGTAATCTGTATTTTTTTAATTTCAATTAATAATAGATGAAATATATCCGATATTAAAATTTTGCATATAATAATTTCGATTAACCTTATTGTTAAACAGTAGTACTTAAAAGCTAAATACTAAATGTAACTTTGAGATTATATTTCATGCGCCCAACAACAACAACAACAACAAACAATCTAACTATCAATTTATACAGACAAATAAAGATAGACAAGTATTAATCTATACAAAATTTACTTAAAAAAATATAAGGTTAAAATTAATTGTATATAAATACATATCACACAATAGAACAAATCAGATTACATTGATTCATTTCAATGATTAGATAAGTTCACACAACAATTTGTTTTAAATCTGTCTTACTAATTCACAATACTATCGTAAATTGGATTACATATTTTATTCTGTTTCAAGTGTATATGGATTTGTTATAAATTCAAGATTATTTCTAATAAGTTCAAGTTGTAAGGTTCATCTAGTGATTTACTTAAATGCAATTAAACATTGAAAATTGAGCTTATCAATACTACTGTTGCAGTATGAGTAGAAAGCAATACTTATTAAGTTGTAAGATCTGGACTGATCAGTGTTGATTTCTCATTTCTTTCCGCAATATTCATTGACATATGAGTTAGTGTAAAGAAAGTTGGAAGCGGTCAATTAAGTACATGATATCAATTCATAAAGTCGTTAAATGATTGTATGAAATGTGTTGGTAATTATAGAATCTCTATTTTTGATATCCATAAAATAA
>CALYCR020000419.1:0-13947 GCA_944470395.2 Schistosoma turkestanicum
TCGATTGGCTTTTGCCAACCTGCGTCACTTATGGCGTAGACGGGATATCCGTTTGCTGACTAAAGGACGAGTTTACTGCGCAGTGGTTCGCTCCGTCTTACTTTATGGCTGTGAAACATGGCCAGTCAGATTAGAAGATATTCGTAGGTTACTGGTTTTCGATCATAGGTGTGTTCGAAGCATCGCTCATATATCGTGCGACACCCGAGTGAGCAACGCTGTTGTTAGGAAACGGGTACTAGGTAAGAATGGCAGATCAATAGATGAAGTAATGAAACTTCATCAGTTGAGGTGGTTGAGACATGTGCTGTGTATGCCTAACCACCGACTGCCTCGACGAGCTTTGTTTTGTAGTGTAGGAATAGGTTGGAAGAAAGTTAGGGGCGGCCAAACCAAAACGTGGCAGAAATCCATGAAATCATTGACGAGTGGCAATTGTCGACTACCTGGTTGGGGTTCGCGAGATGATACTAATCGATGGTTAGAGACCTTGAATGACATGGCTCAAAATCGTTTGCAATGGCGCAGGTGCATTTATACTCTGTGTTCTCTCAAATCCTAATCTTCTGGATTCTTCAACCCCTCTACTTTTGACTTTCTAAACTTTTCTCACTGAATCATACTTTTTGAATAATATCTTCTAATCCTAACCTGTCCGATTACTCCTGATACCTTTACTACCTCTTCTACTTTTGGATTTGAATTGACAATTACATCTCTGTGCTGATGTGGTATGGCAACATGAGCTGATGTACTTAGGTACGAAGTTCTACGTTGCATCTGAATGACTGACTGATGGTGTTTGTTGATAGCTTTTTTGAGTTCCAGATGTTGTTCAATTGTAGAACAAATACAGCCATTGCTTTGCCAATCCGCGCTTTCACATCTGCATCTGATCCACCTTGCTAATCAATGATACTACTCACATATGTAAAGGTTTTTAAGTTTTGCAAGGCATCTCCATCAAGAGTGATTTGGTTTGTGCATGTTGTGTTTTATTGGTGAATCTTGCTCCTCCGTTTGTGAATGTTGAGATCTGTTGCTGCTGAGGTTGTTGCTACATTGGTGGTCGTCTGTTGCGTTTGTTGTTGCGTGTGCGATAAAACAACCAGATCATTTGCAAATTCCAGATTTAAGAATAATAAAGATTCCTTTTGTGAAAATTAGAACAACACAGATATAAGCAAACAATATTGTTTTCGATTAGATCGTCATCAGGCTTTACTCCAATATACATGATGATTTATGATGAAAATGTTAAACCCATTCAAGGCAATTTGGGGCAATAATTACAATGAAATGAAATAGATTACGTCACTACACATGATAGGCAAAAGTACAAGTTCATAGTAGGAAGACACGATAACAAAAGTTTTATTAAGAGTAGGTGTGGTGTTTGAATGAACTAGTAACTTCTTGTTGTTGTGAAATGCTTGATTTCGAATTCTGAATACAATACATTCGTTTGTGCATATCTTTAATTCTTGATACATATACTTCTAAATTTTACACTGGCGTCGCGATGGAACTTGTAATGGAACAGCTAGATATTCATTCTACTTCTGAAGCTTTTGAAGATTATTTGGAAAGTTTTGAAATCTGGAGTATGTCGAGGAAAGATGTCAAAGATGATAAAATTGTGGCTCATTTCCTAACATTCATCGGAAAAGAAGCGTACAGCTTATTAAAAACTTTGGCATATCCAGAAAAACCTATTTCACTTCCCTATGCAATGCTAAAGGAGTTATTATTGAATCATGTAAAGTGCCCTGGTTTTGAATGCCGTGAAAGAGCGAAATTTCATAAGATGATTCGTCAAAATGACCAAAATGTTAAGGAATTCATTCTTGAATTGCAGAAACAGGCTGTCAAGTGTAATTTTGGTGATCAACTTCATGTGCAGCTGAGAGACCGATTAATTGCAGGAATTAACATACCTAGTTTGGAAAGAGAGCTGTTAAGAATGTCAAACTGTTCCTTTCAAGATGTTAGAACTGAGTGCATTAACTACGAGGCGTTGAATGAACTTGATATTCAGTCGATGAAGATTTCCAATACTTTGATTAGTTGTCATGATGAAAAGCAATCTCAGGGTCAATCAAAATTGTGTTCGTTTAACAGAGGTTCCTATTCTCGTGTAAAAATGAACGGTGTCTCAAAAAAGAATTACAAAGGAAATCAAAAAGGTGAGACCAAGTTTGGCAAATGTTTATCATGTGGAAAACTTCATTCTCGTTATTATTGTACATTTCGTAATGCTAAATGTTTTAGATGTGGTAAGATAGGACACATTCAAGCAGTATGCAAAGCTACTGTTCATTTTGCCTCAAGTAGTACTAAATCTTGTAATTTAGATCCCAATAATTCAGCTGATCCTAATGATCATTTATCTTTAACTACCATTTCGAAAGGTAATGCTCATATTCAAAAGCGACTATATACATCGCTTGGTTCATTTCATGACTTTATTGTGGACACAGGTAGTATAGAGTCCATTATTTCATTCAAGAACCTGAAATCGTTAGATCCGAACGTTGTGATACGACCCACTGATGTATCAATATTGGGGATTACTGGACACAAACTGCCTATACGAGGATGTTGTGAATTGCTAATAAGAGATGATAATTCCTCATACATACCTTGTGAATTTTTAGTTAGTGAAACGGGACTGTCAATACTGGGTTTAAAGAATTTGAGAAGACTTAAAGTGGAGTTGTCTTTCCTAGTTTCTAAAGAAAATTCTGATGCTTTACTTAAAGATTTGATAGCCACGTGTGCTAAGTGCAATGGAAGTATGAAAATGGTTCAGCACGGGAGTGCCAAGCAAATTCAACATGTTGACTACATTTCTCGACAGTCATTAAATGCAGATATTTGTCGTACAGCAAAGAATTGCGAAAAGTGTCATAAGCTGAAAAATCAGCATTCGAGGTTGAGTGATTCTATTGCCGCCTCAACATTTAATGAGCTGGAGAGGGGAGTAGATACCTTTCTACTGCAATATAGAAATGCCAGACATTCGGTGACGAAAGAGACTCCATCAAAACTATTAAAAGGAAGAATTCTTCGGTCGAATATGAGATGTTTGGAGTCTGCAGAAGTTACATATTATCGTGGCAATGATCTTCGACCATCCACGGGGATCGTTCAGAAGAATGTCGGGAAATCTATGGTGCGACTTCTAGATATCAATGACTTAAGTACACACAATCGACATGTTGATCAAATACAATTCCAAGAGCCAGGTGAGTCTGTTCCAATTTCGGTTGTTAATTCTAATACTAATGAGAGCATTCTAGATAATACAGAGCCTTTATCCAATACACTGTCGGACAGACACAGGATGAATTTGAGAAGAAGATGTACAACTGATTACAGACATATACATTCCAATTTAAGCGGTGGCGGATGTGGTGTTTGAATGAACTAGTAACTTCTTGTTGTTAGGAAATGCTTGATTTCGAATTCTAAATACAATACATTCGTTGGTGCAGTTCTTTAATTCTTGATTCATATACTTCTAAGCATCACATTATGATACTCTAAACACTGCTAAAACTATCCAAAATACCCTAATAAAGCTCAGTCTAGATGCAAAACTTAGGGGAAATACCCAGAAACTTAAGGCTCACCCAACGCATCTTGAGAAATATTTATCTAACTGAAAAATCGTCTACAGGAAATATGTTAGCAGACTTAAAATTTTGATCTTACTTGTAAATTAGCATGCCTCGTGTTTTGACACCAGACTGGTACATTTGATCATTTCTGAAGAAATAAACTTTGTCTCCATTCATTGGTAGACAGCCTACGGAACTATCCGGACAAATGGAATCATTCCAAGTCAGAACAGATGTGTTGTAGGTTCAGTTGTCTCGATCAACTGCTCTCTTCCTAGTTGCCTTGGTAGCAGGTACACATTTATTCAACAGCAAACATAGGACTTTTGGAAAAGTTAGTCGATCCACGTGAATTCGATTAGTAGGACGGTAAAAGTTAGGTTACAGTTGTGACTGACACTAAGGTTCCACTCTTGAGTAGTTTGTGTTAACTCAGGTTTAATATTATTATTTTCCTCCTTCGGAAACTCCTATCTCATGTATTTTCCTCTTCGAATTGTCTCGTTTTCTGCAGTTAAATCTCTTAGGTAACATGTTCAGTAGTAGGGCTTCTACGTTTTTATATTATAACAACCAGGAAAATTATATAGGTCTGAATTTCGGGATTGGTAGTGAGTCGAATCCCAATCTCAAGCGAAAGTAGTGAAAAAATTCAAAATGTCCCTCGACAGTGTACCTCGAGGAATTCACTTGACCCATACACCTCTGCTGGGTCTTCAACAAAGAAGCCAAGACGACACTTTTCTAATTCCTACTCGTAGTATTATCACAAGGCACAGTAACAATCTGAGATAAAAGTATCCTAAAACTCAATTGACACAACTTACCATTCAAATCACGCAGTGATATATGTTTTGCCTGCGCATTGCCAGTCAAAACCAGCGACTTCTGCTGTATTTGCGTCAATTGTCAGTGGGGCACTGCAGTACCTAGATAGTGTACGATCCATTTTTGAAGGCTTTTTTGTAAAAATCCCTCCACGTATACATCTGTAACTCGTTCTTATTGATTCCTTCAGTTGTAATTTTTGTTAGTCTGTTCGATCCAATTTGACATGGTGCTATTTGTATTTTAATATAGTTTCTATTTCTTTTGCCTTCACTGAGTTTTTATGTTTCTTCATGAACTGCATTATGTTGTTTAAGCTGATACTTAGTCTTGGCGACAGCCATATTAATTTGTTCCTCTTTTGATTATGTTGCTTGCATTGACTGGAACTGTCCATCTTGATTGTGAATTGAAGCACCCTTCCAGAATAACCATCACTCTGTTATAAAGCGACCAAATATTATCTTTCGAACAAATCCGATCTATCCACAAGGGATAGAATAACATTTATTTGTTGGTGTTGATTTAAATAATTGAACAATTGTTGGTGGAATAACTGAGTGGTGATATTTATTTAGGTAATGATCTACATTCGTGTTTATGATAAATATAAGAACCGTCAATCACCCAAACACTTGTTTTGTTTTTAACTGGGCAAGGCGCATATCTAAACAACCTAGGCAGTTATTCCTCAGTTCAAACCTCAGCTTGGATCCTACAGACAGTAATATGGGTTCATGCTGAGTCACGCCTGTTAATGGTCCTGATATATTCGTCCACAGTTCGAAATCACCAAGTCACTGGCAAAGCCACAAGTCCCGCCGAAAATGGGCCTACGAGTCCCCCAAGCAAACTAAAACCTCCCAGCATCAAACCGAACAAACAGGTTACAGAGTTATACATCACCCGAACCATTGCACTAACAAAATTGCCGGTTGTATCGAACTCCCCAGTATTGTTAATAAATTTGAGCTGTGGATGGATGCAATAAAGGGGATCGGCAACAGCACAGAACGAAAAACGCCATGAATCACGAATAGAGACGTTAGACGAAATTCAATAATTTAATTTAACACACCAGTGTCGGAGGGTAGCCTACTGGAAAGCAGGGCTGAAGTGAGACAAGCACTGAGAGATGCTTGAGCACTACCCTGGCAAAACTATGTCATCTTTTAAAGGTTCAGAACGTCACTAATGAGAAACCTTCTCTGTTGAGGATAATCTCAGACTCGGTACAACGTGCCGAAAAAGTAGTCCCAACATCTTAAAAACCCTTGCTTGGACTGTACTCCCCAATCCGAGTCCGGTACGGAAAACCGTAGTCAGTTTGAGCAACTGCAGGGAAATCAGAAGGCACCCAACAGCATACTTGTTTGTTAGTTCACGGCGTGTCCGAGCTGGTCAGTGGTAGCTTGGATGAAGCTCACGCACATGACATGCAACAATAGCGACGGCCACCACGTAATACAGACCCTCACACCACTATGCTGGTTAACATTTCCTGGCTCCCTCGTTGGTCAAACCTCGTGACTATCAAGTCACCATGTCTGATGACTGTGGACTTCAATATCCTGGAAGACCCAACTGGGGCACTTCGAGATTGTTTCAACATGAAGAACCGTCTCTTTAGTCACGTTATATGTTCCAAGATTCGACCTGGGTCTGCAAGAAAACAAGAGGGGTGCCAAAATAATCACATAATTATGACTGTTGACCTCGATCAACAAACCACAGTACAAGACACGAAGATCGTGGTATCACCGACTGAATACGGAAACCCGTCTCCACAGAACTGGACACCTCGGTATGAACGACCTGTCTGAAAATCTGCAGAGTGTTATAATGCTGCTAAGTAGCCATTCAGTCCTACCGACGTCCAAATTCAAATATTCCAATGCGACCCAAATACTGTTCCCAAATCTCCTATAATCTAAGAATGCAACACCGCTAGATGAAGTTGTTTAATGAGTCGAGTATTTATACATTTAGGTCGAATAGGAAAAAGTATCGAAGTCTGTGACATGGATAGTTAAGACGACCAATAGGAAAGAACATTTGAAATGACATTGACAGTCCGGACGACCAATAATAAACAACATTGGAGTCCGTGACATTGATATCTAGAAAGACCATAAAATTAACCTGTAGGAATTAACCAATAGGAATTGACCAGCAATATCGGATGAATATCCTAGCACAGAGGTGCACTAGTCAATGAGGCAAACCATTGAGTGCCGTTGAGGCAATGTGATAGGACTAAGAGGCAATCTGTTCGAGATCAAAAATATGTGCTCTCAGATGGATCTGATGATCTTAATTCTAACTGAAACACGGCTGTTTTTCGGTATTGCAGACATTGAAGTGAGCTAGAAAGGTATGGCACTCTCAATGCTATAGGGTAAACAATACAGGAGGTTTAGTGGCTACATATATATAAAGACACTTCAAAGACTGAAGACTACATGACACCCCACTAACCAATGAGACAGTTTCATGCTGCTGTTGCTTCGGCACTAGTGGCACAAAATACTTGATTGGAGGGATCTACTGCACGCCTTCAAGTACTGAAGTCTAGGAAAATAAACTGACTGAGACAATACCGCAACCGCTACTCCTTTGATCAAATACTGTTAGCTGTAGATTTAAACACTCCATCTGTAAATCTCAGCAAACAATTCAGTTCCCTGAGTTTCGTCACAAAGACGACTCGGAGTAGCTATTAGAAGTTCCGGGTTGACTGAGCATGTATGGAGCACCACTATATGTAGTAAGGATGGAAAATCCCAAAACTTGGATCATTTGTTAACAAGCGATCGGGAATGTCCATGTCCACATACCATTAGGAAAAAGTGACCATGGTGCAGTCATATTTAGCATGGTAACAAACGAAGTACTTGGGAGCAACGAAAATGAGCCCTGCTTGTGCTACACTAGGGAAAATTACACGTGCAAGAGACTTCATCTTCTGCACATCCTGTGGCCACGGAAATGTTGGAAGCTAATAGTAGAAGATCAATTGAGAATAGTGAAAGACATCATCTGGAATACAGTCCTACACATCGTACCTAGGGAAAATCACATATCAGAATAGAGAAGAGCATGGCTTAAGCTAGCTCCTGAGCGTTTTCTAATAGCGAACCGGAGAGCCCAGCATGATTAGCAGATTTCTCAGAACGATTCCTATCGTAGTTCTTACCTGGCACTGAGAAACGAATGCAACGCCAAGGTTCGAAGTGATAGGATACTTTTTCCAATGACGCTAGCTGTAAAAATACAGGCAAACCCGAAATATATGTTAAGGTTCATTACTAAAAGAAAATCTACGAACTAGGGTCGCATTACTGTCAATACAGTCGAAGGCAATGGAAGGAACAAGAGATGAGGTACATGTATAAAAAAACTTCCTCAATAAAGCTCAGCATTGGTTTCCGACAAGCAGATCATGTCCATCCAATCTTCTCATAGCATGGGACAACTGTACAACATGCTGGGACCGAAAAATACCCGTGCACATAATATTCCTTGACTTCGTAAAAGCCTTCGACACAGTACCACAGGCATTCGTAATAGCGAAAGTTGCGAAGATGGGCTTCATTGATCCACTCTTATCTTAGCTCGGAAACTGCTTTGAGAGCAGAAAGTTTCATACCAAGGTATGTACAGTTCATGCGAGTTGGCAAATCCCAAAATCAGGAGTTCCAAAGCAGACTATATTAGAACCACTCCTCTTCCTGATATTCATAAATGGTATGTCAGACAAAATTAACCCAACGACACTAATCTACGTGGACAGTAAAAAGATCTGGAGGTGCATAAAAAGCGAAAAGGATTCAGTTGAACTTCAAAAAGACCATGCATTAATTGAAGAATGAACAGCGGAAAACGGGTTAAATCTCAATCACATGAAATGTCACTACATGAACATTCTGCTCCACACGACGCAAATAGCATACACCCTAGATAGATGTTTTCTCAGAGCACGATCTAGGTCTAATAAGCACTGAAGGCTAAGATACCAGTTTAAACTGTGAATGGGACGCAGCCAAGACTAATGCAACTCTTCAGTTTATGCGGAGACAACTTGGTGTTATCACCCCAGAATTATTCTAACGTTGTTTAAAACATATGCACGCCCATATCTTGAGATTCTAAGCGTCGGCTCACGCCCCCTCCTTAAAATCTACTAGACAGAGTGCGAAGATGAGAAACTAAATAGTAGATATTGTTAAACAAAAACTTAAGAAGAAAGTCTCCTGCACACTGCATAATTCTCTCTGAGTTACAGGTGAATCATAGGTGATCTGATAAAGGCGTACAACATATTAAATACGCCAAACCATCCCAACGTGAGCATCTTACCGAGGTATCACCACCACCCATCTAGAGGTAATCCTTAAAAAACTGCGCATCAAAGAGCGAACACCCAGGTTCGTTCACACTTCTCATCAACAGTTGTTTCAACTAAGAACGCTGACCCCGTCGAGGGGACCAGCTGTGCCTTATGCATGTATTAAGATTTGCTAGTTGTTATTATTGCCATTTCCTCAGATCACCCACCTTGCTTATTATCTCTGTTTCCTTTCCTTTCGGTCTTCTCTCACGATCTTCACTAGCAATTAATCGACTTACTTAGTTTTGAAATCTTCTTATTCGCATTTGAATTTTTTGCTTATTATTCTCCTTTATTGCAAATAACAACCTAGTAACCCGATAGCTGCTGGTATCCGGAAACCCCACTCCCCTGAAACAAGTGCAGCTATTTAAATCACGGGACATACAAATCCACAAACAACTACCAAGTGATTACAATTGGTGCAGTCAAGTAGCTAGACCACAATCCATTGAGCATTACCAAATACCTGAAACCAAACCGAAAGAACAAGAATCGAGCTCAAAGAAATAACTTGGTACATACTAGCCAGTTACTAAGGTATTTGATATTGGATACAGCGTGTACGGGGACTGTATTTGGTCTCAAGGTCACGGGATGATTGCATTTTGGCACGAGTTATTGTATTTGTCGTTTTTTGTCGTATCGTTTGGAATCTCAGCTGACCTTAAAAAGATTACGCAACAAGATGCCTTAAACTTGAATCTTTCGGATTATGTAGAAGGGTCGAGTGCTGCACTTTTATTCATAAGTAATACATAGTGTTTACTTGACAATATATTACATTTAGTTCCTGATGACTGTAATGAATGCCATTTACATACAAAATTGCTTCACGAAATTTCCTCTGATGTCCTTTACAGTGGTACGTTGATAGAAATCCTTATTTAGAAAACCTTTCACCTTGTCAGGTGATATTTTTCATCTCAATGATATGACTGTACCTTGGATTAGTATGATGTCTGCACCAGCTGTACTGTTTTTAAACAGTGAAAGGAAACTCCCTTATTTGGGTAAGTAAATTTGTGTATATTTGGGTGTTTAAGGGAGTATCACACTGTTAATTATGTTACATTTACCTCTGAATTTTATGTGCTATCGTTGTCGATTCAATGACTCCAGTTTTTATTGTTTGTTATAAGTGCATATTTAAGTTCGGAATACAATTTTCACTCTTCTTAGGTTTTTCTGTTTACTTTAGCCACTTATTGGCTTCTCTGCTGACCTGTCGATCTGGTTGGTCGTTTTGTTACTTTGAGGGATTTTCTTATTTTAAGTACACACCTAAATAAAAAGGTATGGTAGCGGTAGCGGAATTAGGTCAATTTCATAGACTGGGTTGAATGATAAAGCCAAGTACAAATCTAATTTTTCTGATTCGCTAATGTTGACCCCAGGAATCCTATAATATCTAGTCTACATGTATTAAAAAAAAATAAAATGATATGTACATAAATTTCCCTGCTCCCGCTTACACTAGTGCTAGTTAATATTTACTAGTCTCAAGCTTAGAATATGACTGCACTCAGGCTACACATTGTCTTACATACTTCTCCCCCTTAAACTTCTGCAATAGCCTGAAAGACCTTTATTAGTTCAGTTTTTTGGTTGACTTCGTTGCTATTACAAGCAAAAGTTCTGAAGTGCTTGTTTTTGGCTATATTTGCTTTTTAACCACTTAGACTTTATTGAGTCATAGGGAATAAATACTATAAATAATGAGTATCTAAATGGCTAGTAGATAAATGTACATTTACTTGATTAGGTCGTTTACTTTAAGTAAATCTGAGGTGTTTGCTAGTACATGTTTGTATGCCGAGTTATTTAGAATCTCTTGTTTTTATAATTCCATTATCCAAAACAATGTAAAGCCAGTTACACTTTAATGTTGCGCTCATTAAAAAGCTAAAAACGAACTGGGATCTACTGAGTGGAAATAAGTATCTCTGAGTTTATAATACTCAAGTACGACCAAAAATTCTATAATGTTTTGTATGAAACTTTAGTATATAAGTAATTTCCAGTGACACGGTAGCATCAAAAAATACTTCAATTGGACCATTAAGTTTAGGAAACAACATTAGGTATCAAATTTTACAGCATGGTCCGATGCCAAAACTCTCTAAAGGCAGCCAGACTTGTCTACGTTAATGTGCGAACCTTCAGAAACTGTGTCAGATTGCATTTTCGATGACAGCACTCACAAAAACAATTATGCAACCACTTGAGAACTGGACAGAGATGAACTTCTAAGTTAAATAAAAAAGTATGCGCTACGTGGGAGTAAAGTGGGATATAAAATTGAAACTATAGGTAAATTTTATTGTAATGAATTAGTTACAAACAGCACCTAAATAAATTTCAAGCTTACGTACATTGAGTTTTCTTCGTAATTATGCGTCGTATGTGTCTGTGAATTGAGATATCTCGTAGTCATATAGTGAGTTTTTAATTATTATAGAGCGACCTCAGAAAGGAAAATAAAAAGATCTTGTGTCAAATCTCTCATTAGGTTCCCTATGTTTTTACGTTAAACTCATGTCAATGAATAAAAGTATACACATTTTAAAAATTCCTACTAAGAGAAACACATGATCACACTTGCTACTCATAGCGTTTTCTATCATTTTAAAAAAGCTCAACATTATATTTTTTTCTCTTAGTTACTTGAAACCACATGAATATATATGTTGTTTAAGTCAGGATCTATGCATGATTTACTTGGTCCAAGTCTTATTTTCCACTGACTTATTGTCATATTCACTATTTTTTTTTCATGTTTTTAAAGGCCCACTTCATCGCACTCACCTCATTAATGCTATGCATCAGTTTACTACAGGTGTACAGTCGGCTCGACTGGATGATGCTAATTTTGAACACGATACTCAAGCTTCTACTGGTTCAACAACAGGTGACTGGCTTGTTATTTTGTAAGCTTCTTAATGTTTAATTTGCTCACTTGAGAATTATATATTTTGATGAAATAATTTACGCCTTTATTAGTCAGTTAGTCATAAAGACGATAGGATTTACACGAGTGTTTATTTTTTTTATGATGTGTCATCAGTATACTTAAAGGAAAGAGGTAAGAGTCAGAACAATAGTAATACCATCGGTGACGAAAATCAAAAATGCAAAATATACTCTGAATACAACTAGCTAGATCGAAATGTAACATAGTAACAAAACTCCCGAGCTCTAAGGGAATGAATGCATCTGTTTCACTGGAATTGCTTTCAAACCATTTTAATTAAAATAGTCTACCGAAAGTCTCACAAAGTAGGTAAAAACTTGATCATTCCACCTCCTATAATTAGTCTAAGGAATTGACATTAACCAATCTCAAAACGAAATCCCTCATTTAAAGAGAAAGAGAAACACATACCATATATCAAAGTCGTTCAGAGCCTTCAAATGACTCTGCGTCACTAACTTTAACAATTGAGACCATCTTATTAACACGAAATCATTCTGAAAGCTTTCAGATAGGAAATCAACTTTTTTGAACATATGGTACGAGACCCACTATGATTTCTTGTTAAATATCCTGGTTACTAAACCACAAAGATCACATCTTCAGCTGCATACTGCATCTTGTGAACTAAATGGCTAGAAAGGTCCATCTTACATGGGATAGGTTTAACTCAGCCCAGTATACAATCTTGTATTGTATCATCACTAAATTTTGTCTTAAAAATATATAAAATTTGGTTTATAGCGAGTTACATGTATCACTTACACATAACTGAAAAGTTGCTTTCCACATATACATAACACTTTTCTTAGGTGTGTATATGGGACTGAAATCCTTTATTGAGAAATATAATAACAACAGGTTATGACTAATTTGTCCCTTCTTTTTCAAAGAAATAGATTGTATTTCATGTTCCATCAGAGATGAAACAAAACAGTATTTTAAAGATGTTAAGGTCTCTAAGTTCTGAAAGGAGGTACTGGACAAGTGTTTCATTTTAGCAGCAGACTCCTCAGTAGCAATGCATGCTTACAACTCCACCGCGAATTAAACCAAAGACTGGTCATGCAGAAAGCACTTCACTTTTAAACTAACCGGCTGGCATTCAATGGATTTGCGATATTACATAACCGTTTATCATTGTCATTGGTTAGTAATTGACTGACAGTTAATATGTTTGGACTCCACTGATCATAGCTCGTCAATGTACTTCTTAAAGTTAGTCACTAGTAAGCGTATGATTATTAATTGCCATAAGCTAACGGTTTAGATGTCAAGTGTTTGTTGTGAGACCTAGAATCCGTAGTTCAACCTGCAGCGGGGTCATTGATACATACTGTTGAAGAGTCCCATGTTAAGACGAAACAGTTATCCAGTGTTTCCCGGTTTTTAACGAATATTTAACTAAAGTCATTATATGATATAATTTATAAAGTCCATTAATCCTCACAAAATTTGGTTGAAATGGCGTTCTTGGTGCTTTAGTTATTTCAGTTGTGAAATTCTCATTATCTATCTAGACATACAATCAGCACAAACGATCTGTTAGTCAGTTGTAGAGAAATGTTATGCTGATGATGTTTTCTAGAGTGACTACTCTCATTCACTTATTTTTCATGCATTGTTTATGATTATACCTACCTTTTTTCCTCCATCTCTTTACAATCTCACTTACTGTACCATATGACACATATTTATTGTAGTGCCTATTTATACCAGTATTTATGTTTAAATAAATAAATCACTTAGACTTGTAGTTAGTTACTAAGTTATACTAGTTTAAACAAAATTAATTTGTTATCGATCAAACAATAAGGGTTTAAAACCAACTGAAGTAAAATATATATTCCAAATGATTTAGGAATATAAAATTTATTAGTCAAACTAATCTCTTCTGTAGTTACCACACAGGATTTCTATACTTTCTTATAAACTGAAGATAATCATCAGGATTGACGATATGCTGAAAGATCATCTGATGCGAAGACTCAAAATATTTTTATCTTATCTAATCTTACTGATCACAGTACGTCATTATTATTGTCAAAAACTCCTGAAATTGACTGACTAGTCAGTTCCTTATACTCGGCTTATTCAGATTACTTTTTATTGAAATCATGGATCAATCATTG
>CALYCR020000420.1:0-13950 GCA_944470395.2 Schistosoma turkestanicum
ATTTTCTCCTGTTGATGAACAAAATTTTAAGTCGATGATCATGTGCTAGTTCATAGAAACTATGGATAATAAGATGGAGATAAAAACTTTAACACTGATTACAATATTCATCGCAGCTTAAAATAAGGGTGGACAATAACTTAAGCTGAATAGAAGGTAGTTGTATGTGAATAGATCAAAAAGAATATTAATCATTTCCGAAATAAATGAAAACTGATCGAATTGATTGCGAAGTTGAGCTTCTTTTTTAAATCAACTTTTGAGAGTACTTTGGATCCATGTAATCGTATAAGGATGTCTTTAGCTTCTCGTTTGGTGCATGTTTGCTTCAAAAAATAATAATTCAGTGTAAATTTGTAGTCTGTATACATTTTAGCGGTTGTATTATCTTACTTCCAAGGGGTAACAGCAGGAGTACCGCTCTTCGAAGACTAGACGAGCTGCTATTCTTTTCCAATACAGATTACCCTGAGCCCCATGAGCTGCTTTTAGAAGATCAGAAGGAATTATTATCGTTTTAAGAAAAACCAGATTACTCAATGCCTTGTAGTTGAACAGTTCTACTAAGAAACCGCAATTGGTGAAAAATAAACATTTATTATTGCACACGTTTTGTTTAACTGTACCAAAAACCCTGTGCAACGTCCTTTTCCGCGCTGTTACCATCTTTCGTAAATTGCTGTTAGATGTAACGCCTACTTTCTCGTTCAAATAAATATTGAACCCTGGGTTTCTTTCTATAATTTGTGACGGGATAGCGATGAATATTTAGTGTTGATCATAGTCAATCTCGACTCGGTCACCACTAAAACCTGAAGTCTGATTGCACTAGATTACGAAACTACTAATCTCTTAACTGAAGCATATCAATCTTCATTAGATGTTAGTAAAGACAAATCCTTCTTGGTCTTATATTTGTTGGACCTAGGATATACAGACCGCATAAACTTACTAAAATCTCACAGGGTCTACAACAAGAACTTTAATTTCTAGTCAATTAATTACAACAAGTAACCCCTATTACTGAATTTCACTAGAGGGTACGCTAACGTTAGAATCTGCAGACTAAGCTTTCGAATGAATGGATTACGAGAATGAGATTCTCCACACAGTATGTGCTCATCTTTGTTGTTTTGAAGTTCTTCGGTGAATCGCTTACGGAACGCTCATTTACATGACACCGAGTACTAATCAGATTAGGACAAATAGACAATGTAGTGGGATTATTTATATCCTAGATGTAAGTTTCATGTACTGCCTCATAATTAACAATACTCACTGCTAACGTCATAAGGGAAACGTTTCGGCATTTGAATGAGCTTTTTCGGAATGTTGTATGTTAATTCCTGAAGCCGACTGACAATGCGGCTGAACATGTAGTTGATTATTGGAATTACATGAGACCTGTTTCTGTAATTTCAGAACAAGCTCTCCGGTTATTCTGACGAAACATCTTATGGAGTTTCGTCCTATCATGGCATTCAACGTTTACATACTTGACGTGATTTCATAGTATTTATTCATTAGCGTCAGAGTAGAGCAAAATAGCCAATTTTTTTTAGTAAATGCATAGAAATGGGCAGCTATTTTGCCATCATTGATATCTTTTCAGTTCATGTAGCGTATTTCGAACCTCTCCATGTAGTATTCATAGACGCTCCCTTCTAATTTGGCGTTCAACTGTCTAAGGTCTAGCCCTATTGTGATGCCAGTGTGCTTCTCAGGAATAATTATATTCTGTATACGAAACAGTAACACCCGGAAATGTCCAATTCGTACTTGATTTTTATGCCTATTCGGTGCCTCTGCAAAAGGAAGTAAAATTGATGCTGGTTGCTTGTCAATTATTCTGTATGCACTAGTGAAATTGACTCTATGTCCACTACTCATTGTGTTTCCAGTTGATGAAAGGTTATGAAATGGACGGAATTCATTTCAGTCTGAAAATCTTAATGCTCCCACAATATGTAGATTTCAAGGTATTATTTAAGAAATATACTATTTTAAATGAGATGTCAGATATGCCTAAATACAATTATTATGTGAAAAACAACCATGTGAAAATCAAACTTTTTATTTATTTCTATTCCATTTAGATCACGAGGTGCAAGGAGGCACAAAAATATATTTGTGCCACTATAAAAACCAGTCGTCAAGGGATAGAAGTGTATTTTTTCAAGTGAATAGAAATTCGTGTATGGTGAAGTATTATTATTAATAGTGAGAGAAACAGTTCACTTGAGTAACGAATTCCTTCAGTTAAAGATTCTTTCATTTATAATAAGAAGAAAGTAAAAGAAAACCACAGCATGACCACCACTGACATCTATTCCGAGCCAGGTCTGATCACATCTCAAAACACTGAATTCAATCTCTCTAGAACCCAAACCAGGAGGTCATGAATGGCCAACAGACTCCAATCCTGTCTAGCTTTATTCCCAACTACAATACTATGTCAAACACCGAAAACCTCTGAGCTCTTTCCAACCAGTCCCATAGCTTTCACTATGCGTGAGTCGATATCACTAGCACTTACGCAAATACATGGACTTTCTGACTGAATCTAACTGTTCATTACTAAGAATGAGTTGAAGGAAAGATTCCAGCCACTTTTTAAAAAATACTTCGCACTTAGATGCAATGCATATGTTGTACCTACGAACGCTGATTGCCAATCGGCTACGTGGGGGTTGCATGAGTTGAGCACCGTTGCACGGTAAGACAATATCATCGGTATACTCAAGGTCCGAATGTCTTTCTGCAGGTAATAGATTTACACGGTCATAACCTACTTCCATTAAAGCTGTTTCTCATCTTCACTCATCTTCAAAAGATAATCCCAGAGAACAGTCCGGTCCAACGAACTGAGGGCAACCCTAATGTCGAATAACACAACGACTACTGTTGACCTGCGATAAGTGTGTTGATGTTCTAACATCTGATGGCGAGCGGAGATTTGATCTCAACAAGGATGAAAGCCTGTCTGGTCTTCATGAGTTAATCTTTCACGGGTTTGAAACATCTACGGAGTATGACGAAAGCCAATAACTTGGATGCAAACAACAGTAGTTCGTCAGTCAGTTACAACGCAGAACTTCAAACATCACTTCAAGTTGCAATACCTCATTAAGAGAGAGACGCAACTATCACTTCAAGTCCAATAGTGGAAGCGATAGTAGAAGTATTAGCAGTAATCGAGAAGATTAGGGAGCGAAGATATGATTCGAGAAGTATAATTCAGTGAGATAAATTTAGAAACAGAAAGATAGAGATGATGAGGAATTCAGATAAGAATTTGAAAGAACACAAAGAGTAAATGCATGTAGTTCAAGGTCTCTAACGGTTGGTGATATTCTTCTCGCCGACTCCAGCCAGGTAGCCTACATATACCAAAATGACTCAAACCACTTGTCAGTGACTTCATGGATTTGTGCGATGTTTTAGTTTGGTCGCGCCTAGCTTTCTTCCGACCTATTCATATATCACAAAACATAGCTCGACGAGGCAGTCGGTGGTTAGACAAAGGTAAAACAAGTCCCAACCACCTCAAATGATGAGGTATCACTACTACATCTATTATTGTGATATCCCTACCTAAGACCAGTTTCCTAACAGCATTGCTTACTCGACTAACCCAAGATATACGTCCTAAGCTGCGGAGACACCAATTATCGACATCAAGCAACCTACGTGTGACCTCTATAGTAACCGACCATGTCCCGCATCCGTATAATAGGTAAAGCGAACTGCTGTTCAGTACACTATAACTTTAGTAAGCAAACACATATCTCGCGGTCAACACGCTCAACCGCTTCACTACCTAACACTAATTCAGGTGCCGATGCAAGTCAGTCTGGAGGCAGCATTTTAGAATTTCGAGGGGGAAAACCGCATTTCAAATATACTTGCATTATTCCTTAGGGTAGTCAGGAGACACTGCATTTTGTCAGCGTCTTCATCAAATAGAACTAGGTCATCGGCATACTGTAAGTCAACAAGCGTGTCTCCTGGTAAAAGTTCCACCCCTAAAAAGTCAGACGAAGATAATGTTAACTCTAAAAGTATTTCTACGACAAAGTCAATAAGCGAGCCACCTGGTAGAAGGTCTACTCCAGAAAATTCAGACGAGGATAATGTTATGTCTAGGAGCATGTCTATGATAAAATTAAACAAGAATGGAGAGAGTGGACATCCCTGACGGACACCACTTGATGTAGAGAATTCCGGTGACAGTTGGCCATAAGCTCTCACTCGACCAGTGGTGTTTGAGTAGAGAGCTTGTATGAGGTTAATGTACTTATTTGGTACACCTTTCAATGACAGACACTGCCACAGAACCTCACGATCCACAGAGTCAAATGCCGCCTTAAGGTCCAGGAAAACAACTATTGTAGGACGCCTAAATGTGTGTCTGTGTTCCAGGACCTGTCGTAGTGTGAAGATGTGGTCTATACAACCACGTCCAGGTCGAAAACCAGCATGGTTTTCTCGAGTCTGCTCTTCACGAGCTTTCGTTAAGCGTCGAAGTAAAATTGAGGCCAATATTTTAGATACTATATTAGTTAGACTCATTCCTCTGTGATTGTCACAAGAAGACTTCTGTCCTTTCTTATAGATTGGGACAATCAGTGATTGGGACCAGTCGGATGGGATTACGTCCAGTTCCCAGATTCTACCTAAGATCTCAGTCAACCTAGCTGCTAACACTAGACCACCATCCTTAAATATCTCAGGGGTCAGTCTATCGGGACCCGCAGCTCATCCTCGTTTCAGATTTCCTAACGCTTTTTCAACTTCATTAAGACTTGGGTGACTTACGTCAATTTGCCATTCAGAATGACTGGAGATCAGGGGTGTAATAAAATTAATGATTTTATTAGGATCCTTTATACGCCTTTTGGAAAAGTAGCATACATTGATGAAACGGGATTCCGTAGTCCTTGCTAATGAATTTGGTAGCCTTGTTTGACACAATGTTCGGACATTCAAAGCTCCAAAATGTAGTCTAGAATGGGGTTTCAGGAGACCAGGAATAGCTTTTCGTGGACTCGCATCGTTTGCATTAGCGGTGAAGTGAGATAAAGAAGTAGAGGTAATCGTGGAGATAAGAGAGATATTAAAGGGCGTAAGAAGGATATGATTGCGACTAATTTGGTCTCGTGTTCTGTAACGGATGTGCGGGCGGATGTAACTCCCTGGCTTCCCACACTGTCGAATGGTGTTTCATGAGGAACCTGAAAAGGAAGGCAGATTAGTGTTGTTCTTACCGACCTGGAAGCGTGACCGCAGAGTCTAAGGGACAGCTGCTTGAGGCCGATCACGCATGGCCTTTTTATGAGAGGTTTTTAGATTACTAGCTCCGTTCTTGTTTAAAAGGCCTTACCACTGGAGACGGATATCCGTGAGGTAAGGTGAGGTGTGATATTTTAAGGGTCACCCGACCGAAGCTTCTACCTTGACGTGGTGGTCAGACTCGCCTATCGTGATGACCCAACCGAGCTATACTGGCTGGAACATATGTTCCTGCAGGTACTATCATGCCAGGCTGGTCGATTGGAGAACGATGAGACTAAAAGCAGCTACTCAAGGTCTGAGGGCGAAGTCGTACTGCTGACTGCAGAGGGGTGTGACAGCAGTAAGGTGTTTCTCTCGGACAACCAGCATCTGCAGCGATGCTGCCTTCTCACAAGGAAGGAAGGGTTAGAAAAGGTCGGCCCTTAAAATGTCACACCTCCCCTACCTCACGGATTTCCGTCTCCCTGGGTAAGGGTGCCCACTAAGGACCTTTAAGAACGGAGCTAATCCTCAAAAAACATTTCATAAAAAGGCCGTGCGTGACCGGCCTCAAGCAGTTGTCCCTTGGGCTCTGCGGTCACGCACCAACACTAATCTATCTTCCTTTTCAGGTCCCTCAAGAAACAACCTTCCACGGTGTGGGAAGCCGGGAAGTGACAACCGCCCTCATACCCGTAACAGCACGCGAGACCAAGTTGGTCAAAATCAAATCCTTCCTACACCCGCTAGTACCTCTCTTATCTCCACGACTAACTCTTCTCACATTCATTTATCACAGTGCACAGCTAATGCAGACGAAGCGAGTTCGCGAAACGTCGTTCCTGGTCTCCTTAAACCTCGCTCTAGACTACATGTTGGAACATTTAATGTACGGACATTGTGTCAAATAGGGCAACAGGCTTCCTTAGCTAGGACTTTAGAATCTCGCGCCATCGATGTATGCTGAGTCTCGGAAACGCACATACAGGATCCTAGTAAAGTCATTAACCTGATTCCACCTTGTCAAAATAAAGAAGCAGCTCGATTTACTCTTCGTGTATCCGGTAGCCCTGATGCTGCTTCCAGGGGTCTTGCTGGCGTAGGCATAGCATTGAGTCGTAGGGCAGAATTATCTCTCCTTGACTGGATCCCAGTATATAGTCCGACTAAAAGGGACAGTAAGGACTCGGAAAGATAGGGACAATCGCCGTTGCCTCTTCATCGTATCTGCCTATGCCCCCACTGACTGCAGTTCAGACGATGTGAAAGATGAGTTTTACAGAAAGCTTTCGGACCTCCTCCAAAAAGCTAGGCACTCTGATCTAGTAATAATGGCTGGTGACTTTAATGCTCAAGTAGGTAGACTAGGTGAGCAGGAGAGGCACCTAGGTGGATGTTATGGTGTCGCGGCTCAGAGAACAGACAATGGTGACCGTCTGTTGCAAGTATGCTCAGACAACCGCCTATTCTTAGCAAACACTAACTTTAGGCATAAGGAAAAGCATCTGTTGACCTGGCGACCCCTGAAGTCGTCTCAACTTGGACTCAACTAGATCACATCGCCATCAGCCACCGATGGAGGGGTTCGATAGAGGACTGTCGCTCGTTCTGGGGCACATGTTTGGATTCAGATCATGCTCTAGTTTGAGCTCGTATCTGTTTAAGGCTTACTGGACGTAGGAAAGACACCGTAAGGAAGCCTCTTAGCGTTTTACTTAATGATAACCAAACCAAGAAAATATTTCACGAGCAACTAGAAAGAGAGTTAAGCAACCATGCAAGCGATTCCCATCCAGAAGCAGGTTGGTATGATATCAAAAAGGCTGTGGAAACAGCAGTGATATCTGCTAGGAAGGTAAACCATGAGGCTAGGATGAAGTCGTGGATTTCAGTCGCATCCACCGAACTGATGGATGCTCGAAAACGCATCCCACCTGACTCTGAGCATGATAAAGAGCGTAGTCAGCTTAGGCGCAGACTTATAAAAAGTCTGCGTAACGACCGCGAACAGTGGTGGGTGGCGAAAGCAAAAGCGATGGAAAAGGCAGCGGCGATAGGCAATACTAGACAACTTTTCCGCCTTATTAAAGAAACTGGTATTAAGAACCCGAATGTGAGTGAGACTATTTCGGAAAAGGATGGGATTATAATCCATTCTCAATCCAGGAGACTGGATCGATGGGCAGAACACTTTAGGGATCAGTCCAACTGGCCACGAGCCACTCTTCGGTTACCCACAATCTCCAGTCATCCTGAATGGCAAATCGACGTAAGTCCCCCTAGTCTTAATGACGTTGAGAAAGCGTTAGGAAATCTGAAACGAGGACGAGCTGCGGGTCCTGATAGATTGACCCCTGAGATATTTTAGAATGGTGGTCCAGTGTTAGCAGCTAGGTTGACTGAGATCTTATGTAGAATCTGAGAAATGGACGTAATCCCATCCGACTGGTCTCAATCACTGATTGTCCCAATCTATAAGAAAGGACAGAAGTCTTCTTGCGGCAATCACAGGGGAATAAGTCTAACTAATATAGTATCTAAAATATTGGCCTCAGTAATACTTCAACGCTTAACGAAAGCTCGTGAAGAACAGACTCGAGGAAACCAATCTGGTTTTCGACCTGGACGTGGTTGTATAGACCACATCTTCACACTACGACAGGTCCTGGAACACAGACACACATTTAGGCGTCCTACAATAGTTGTTTTCCTGGACCTTAAGGCGGCATTTGACTCTGTGGATCGTGAGGTTCTGTGGCAGTGTCTGTCATTAAAAGGCGTACCAAATAAGTACATTAACCTCATACAAGCTCTCTACTCAAACACCACTGGTCGAGTGAGAGCTTATGGCCAACTGTCACCGGAATTCTCTACATCAAGTGGTGTCCGTCAGGGATGTCCACTCTCTCCATTCTTGTTTAATTTTATCATAGACATGCTCCTAGACATAACATTATCCTCGTCTGAATTTTCTGGAGTAGACCTTCTACCAGGTGGCTCGCTTATTGACTTAGAATATGCCGATGACATTGTCCTACTTGGTGAAGACGCTGACAAAATGCAGAGTCTTCTGACCACCCTAAGAGACAGTGAAAGAAATCTCAGCTCGGATACAGAAGGCTCGATTGGCTTTTGCCAACCTGCGTCACTTATGGCGTAGGCGTGATATCCGTTCTCTAATCAAAAGACGAGTGTACTGTGCAGCAGTTCGCTCCGTTCTCCTATATGGCTGTGAAACATGGCCAGTGAGAGTAGAAGATATTCGTAGGTTACTGGTTTTCGACCATAGGTGTCTTCGAAGCATTGCTCGTATACCGTGGGACAACCGAGTAAGCAATGCTGTCGTTAGGAAACGAGTAGTAGGTAAGGATGGCAGATCATTCGATGAAGTGGTGAAACTTCATCAGTTGAGGTGGTTGGGACATGTGTTGCGTATGCCCAACCACCGACTGCCTCGTCCAGCTTTGTTTTGTAATGTAGGAATAGGTTGGAAGAAAGTTAGGGGCGGCCAATCCAAAACGTGGCAGAAATCCATGAAGTCATTGACGAGTGGACTTAGCCATGTCGGTAATTGTCGACTACCTGGTTGGGGTCCGCGGGATGATAATAATCGATGGTTAGAGACCTTGAATGACATGGCTCAAAATCGTTCGCAATGGTGCCAGTGCATTTATTCTTTGTGTTCTCTCAAATCCTAATCTTCTGGATTCTTCAACACCTCTAGTTTCGACTCTCTAAACTTTTCTCACTGAATCATACTTCTTGAATAGTATCTTCTAATCCTAACCTCTCCGATTACTTCTAATTCCCTTACTACCTCTTCTACTATTGGATTTGAATTGACGATTACTTCTCTGTGCTGATGTGGTATGGCAACATGAACTGATGTACTTATGTACAAAGTTCTACGTTGCATCTGACTGACTGACTGACTTTAGGGTCAACTTCTTCCAACCCCTTCCTTCCTTGTGAGAAGGCAGCATTGCTGAAGATGCTGGTTGTACGAGGGAAACATTTTACTGCTCTCGCACCCCTCTACTGTCAGCAGTGCAACTTCGCCTTCAGACCTTGAGTAACTGCTTTTAGTCTCATTGTTCTCCAATCGACCTGCCTGGCATGGTAGAAAGCTCAGGATCATGTGTTCCAGCCAATATAGCTCGGTTGGGTCATCACGATAAGCAAGCCCGATCACTATATCTAGGTGGCAGCTACGGTCGGGCAAACGGTAGTAGACTTATCGACTCGTTCTATGATGTTGGAGCACTCTATAAGTTCCAAACAGTTGGAGACAGCTCAGTCAGTTTCATAGCCAGAAGGTCGTCACTCTCTTTAAAAGCGGTCAAAAGTTAGTCATCTGATTATGGTGATTTGTGGCTCTTGTGCCTCGCTAGGATGATCAGTCATCAATGGCTGTGAAGGATAAGACAGCCTGTCCAATTTCTCCAGGGCAAAAGACCAGTTTAACTGTTCCTCGAAAAACGCTATTGTCCATGCCATCGGTAAATGTTATCCACCGGTGTCCTGCTTATATGCACGGAAGTACATCGTGGCTCATTTATATTTTATCATAGGAATTAATGGGTACAGTATGCCCCACTAGGTGTACAAGAATAAAGAAATCACACTGAGCATAATCATACAATGAACGGTAGATGGCACAGCAAACAGTGTGTAATCAATTGGCAATAATAGTAAAATATAAAAAAGTTAGTAGATCCAATGAAAGTTTACAAAAAGGATAACGTAGAAGGTGTAAAAATAAAGCTTTCTGCTAATTAATTGTGCAGCAAAAATATTAATAAAAATACTCTGAAAAATAGAGCTGAGAATTCAGCTTTCCTACTGTTCGTTTCGTGATAATCCATAGTATTTCTTAAATATATTTAAGGTCATTATTAAGCTACATTCACTTATTGGAGGCTGTGGTTTGGGGTATGTTGCTTGGATACCCAAGCAACCTATCTCAATACTTTAAATATCTTAGCGATGCACTATTAAACCGAATAAGGGGCTGTACGAAAAAGTCAACTTCATTCAATCAAGTTCTAACATTAGGCTGGTTGCATGGGTAAAAAATTTCTATAATATAGATTTCCCTATAATCTAATTTTTGAATTTGTCTAACAAATGACAATACACTGGCTTTCAGAATATGTTTTTATTATCGTTTTAAAGTTCATGAAAGTTTGAATGACATATAAACAACAATTTCATTCCAAAGATCTACACAAGTGCTGTCCCATTCTGTCTATGAAGTTACTTTGTTCTTTAGACTGATTTCGATCAAAAAAGCATGTGGCTGATGTGCCGGGATCACACAAATTAAGTCTAGATCTGCTTATCAATGAAATCAAGCCAATATTTTATTATAGAGGTTTTATAGATACTCTAAAAGTCTGAGAAGTGTTGACTGTCAAATCATGAATTTTTTGGTTATGGTTAGTGAAACAATTGTAATTAGTGGTTAAACATTTCTCATTATGTTACTAAGTTGTACATCATTTTTGTAGGGGACGTTAGATCCCCAGAACTCACTTGGAAAAGGTCCCAATTTTGACATTTTATTCTGAAATTTTGAATTTTTATGTTCTAGCGCCAAGAACGCTTAGTTAACCTTCAACTCATATTTCTCACTCGGAAAACCCTTGACAACCGTTGGCTGATGGATTATCTTAGTATGCTATTTTGTGGCTCTCACCAAGGGTGGTTTATCATTGCATAAATAAGCTTGAATTGTGCGCTTGTTAGTTAGCAGGGCCCGGGGACGGTTGGATTAGAACAGCCTATCGTGTGACTGCATCGTTGATCTTCGTCCGTTTACCGAGTAGGGTGAACTTGTAATAACTGCAAGCATATCAGCTTTCTATTGATTAACTGAATACTCTACCCTTAAAATCCAATTGTATGATTAATCACAAAACATGCTTAACTTGATCTCTTTCTTAGAAAGTTAAATAGGAAATATTTCAAGAAACAATGATATATTTTTGACCTGAGGAAACAATTCAAGAAAATGAAATGTATCAATGAATTATTCGGTTATTACATCTTAAAACATACTTTCGAATGACCATGGCTTATAAACAATACTTCTTACTTTCCTGACTTCCTGTTATAGGATATCATCAAAATTATAACACAGATCAACATACGGTGTAGAAACCATAGCTATGTATAACTGTTCTAGCAGAAGTGTTCTACAGAATGTGATCTGTTGAGTGACTGGATTATTCGGGATCAGATCTAATACTTCTGAGATCAAATAATCGTATGCATAACAATGCCCGAAAATAAAAATCATGAACTGTATTCTCTACATATAGACTCAAATGTAAAAGAACAAGATTTAGTAAAAAAAATACTTGCCAATATTTTATAAAAATACAGTTTGAAATTGTAGATTGATGCGTGACAGACGAACTTATCTGAGTATATTAGAATATACATGGAAAACAATCATATTGTTCAATCTCTTTTAAATTACGGTTTTCTACCAGGAGTCATTTCTTCCATACACAAGCGCATCATTATCTTGACGGGTTTAGATGGATCGTAAAATTGATATCCTTTAGACCAGTCATAACCTGTTGCATAACAGAATACTTGACCTTTAGGGTCAAATACACAACAGGTGAGCGGCTGATCCGGAGAATCTGAAGAATGTAATTTGGTTCTAGCATCTTTATCCCAAAACGAATAAAATCCATCGGATCCTACTGTGGCTAATGTGCCATGCACTGGATGGAAAGCCATATCATTTACCTAGGGTACAATGAAACGTTAGGTAAATTACAAAAGCTGAGTAGTAATCTTGGTGAAAACTTCCACAAATATGGTGAAAAAGAATGTTACTAATGTCCTGATTTAGACTAGAATGTTGGATCTCCCTGTAACTATAAATAACGTGTATGCGTGTAAATTTGTTAAAAAAGCTAGATAATAACGCTCTCTAATACATCCATTCCGCTGATAGCTACTCAAATTACGAAGAGCAAAAATTATTGCTCTATAATGGTTTTCAAAATACCATGTTTAGTAAGTTTAAACACTAATATGCTGGAGCTCAAGTACATACAGATGAATTTCCTAATAAGATACTACCAGATAATATCTCTAAAGAATATATCAATCAAAATATTCATAGATGAAATGACAAGATAACAGAGACTGACCAATCTGAAAGAGAAACCAATAGACTGACTGGTTAATAATTCAGTGATCGAGATGGATATGGCGAAGCTGTATCAACTGTTGATTTATCGAGTTGACAACATGAGTCATTGTATCTCAACCAAATGGCTGTATGGTATTATGCTATGACTTGAGGATCCTGTGACCAGTTCACAATGGAACCGTAAGATTCCTGTACATCAGTTCCAAACTGACGTAAAATAGCAGTATGCTTCCGGGTTTCAATCATTTCATCAGGTGGAATCCATTTAAATAAAAACCATCTCAGGAAAATCAAATACTAAATATCTAGGATGAATAAGTAATTACGTACAAAGTGACTTCCAAAAATGAAAATCACGTTTACAGTATGAAAGGTAATGAAACCACTGGATTGTTTGGAATGTAATGTACAAAATGACCTATGACCTGCTTGATGCTAGATGAATGCGAAAACCAATTAAAGCAAACAAAATTAGGACTCATTGCATACAGAGATTGGAAATAAATATCTTCTAGTTTACTCGCAAGCATAAAAATTATTATTAATTTCATGTGGATTGCACAATAAACATTACTTACTGCAAAAATCTCATGGTAACCATTGATCGGCGCATTGGAACGATGACATTTAAAAGTGAAGTTATCTTTAGGCGTAGTTGGGTTTAAATACTGTATACCGACACGCCCTTCAATGCTGCCTAGAGCGAATCCACTAGGATTTTGTTTCTGCTTGTCCATAAATATGGATATACAACGACTCTGTCAACAGAAAAATTGGATTCTAATTTTTTGAGAACTATAAAACAATTATTCAAGCTTTAATTTTATCAAAAAAAATGAAGTCAACATGAATAAAAATATAACATGAGTACGAAAATCACGCTTAGCAAATATATAAACTTTTAGTGCCAGATACATTTCCGAATACATATACTATCACCCTCGAATCTTAAACACGCAATTGTATTAAGATGATTGATGACAAATATACACATGATCTTCGACGTTAAAATTCAAGCGAAGTAAGCCATTCACTGTGAAATAATGAACCGATACTTCATGTTTATCAAGATAGAAATCACATCAATCATCAAATAAACAACTGCTTTTTCGTACTACTATGCACTTAACAAAAGTAAGTCTAAATGAAAATCATTTAGCACTGCTAAAAAGCTTCTTTTTAAATTACATTCAAAATTACAGTATTATGCAACCAAGACAACAAACAATAATGAAACGAGAACAAAGTACAAGGTGAAAAAGAACTTGCTGCTTTGAGGCGTTTTACTTGATAAATATTATTTCGATTATTGACAGAGCAACATTTTGGCATCATTAACAAGTATTCCATGTCAAAGCAAAAATTTCAGATTTAAGGTTGGTAAACAACTAACTAATCTACCACTCATTACAAATTCAAGGAGTCTCAACCAGCTGCGGTCTAATGTACTCAGTATAGTTGCACAATGATTAAAAACTGTATAAATAGAAAATTCTTTTTGT
>CALYCR020000421.1:0-13948 GCA_944470395.2 Schistosoma turkestanicum
TTTCTTTGCATTACATTGTAATTATTACAGTTCAATTTGAAATCTGAAAATTCATGAACGAGTTGTTCCTGTCTCATGTCTTACTGGTGTCACCTTATTCTCGACAGATTTAACAGGACATTTATGTTGACAGATCTGCTAGTTCTGTTCGTTGATGATACCTGTAATAAGTTACTTGTACACTTCTTTTTCTTCCATTGTGTGGATAACTATACTTCATAGTCCAAAACACAAACTGATCATAGCTAGACAACTGTTAAGTAGTTCTTTACTATAAAGAAACGTTTGACCAGATCTTCCAGGTTTTCGATGATGGTTTAGCTACAATCATTTTATGTTTTCAAATGTGAAAATTGTACAACCTCCGTAAATTCACCTTATCAAGTAAATTTCAAGTAAATATCTTTTCCATCAAACAATACGTAAATGTAAACATCATATTGAAAACCAGAAATACAACCTTTGACACATAAATCGAAAAATGGCTCTCATTTTGATCAAATCTTAATCGTTCTAATTTTATTTTCTATTGAAGATGTAAGAATACAGAATTTTCTAAAGTCATTGCCATGAATATCATGTTGAACGTAGATCAAGTTTGCAATATTTTGTCGACAAACGAGTATTATTGGTGATAACATGGTCTTGTGGATGAAATCCAAAACACTTGTCTCATCTTTATTGAGATTCATCAGTAGAATACATACAGAGATGCACATGTAGACAGTATAGGTAAAGACAATCTAATTGGAATACAGATACATTGGTCAAATGAATTTCCTAATATCAGAAACAGAGGAACTTGAACCCTCAAATATTTGTTAAATTTTATTGAAATTATGACATTATTTAAGCTCGATCACAATCGAAGTTTCGAAAAGCTGTTTTGTACTTACATGTTGCTCCTCAGCATTGTCTATCCACAATTCTACGTGTAAGAATCCAATCAACGATTTAATATTTACTTAATTATTCCTGTTATACCTAATGAAGCATAGGCTTCTATTCAGCAAATTAATTGCTTCTGAGAAGCGTTCTTTTATTCGGTTGATTTTCTGTGAGACATTTGTCTTTAGTAATATATTTCGAAAACCTTATATTGCCAGTCTTATCGCGACTAAATAAAAATGGAATAGCAGCGAATAGCTGGTAAACAGATAAGGTTTAAATCTAAATTTCCTGTCAAAGTATTTACTACAAATGGATAGAATGCACTTTGTAGTAGGACAGTGCTTCCTTGGCTCACTTTATACTCTCGGTATAAAGCAACAACTGAGTTAGACTCAAAACTAAGAATAAATCATCAGGAATCGAAATCTACTTCTACAAAGGCTGACGAGTAAAATCAAAACAGAGTTACTTTAAAATCGACAAAATGTAATAGGTTAGTTACCTTCTATCTCAGAAGAGTTGGATTTCAATAAAAAATCAACCTAAAGTAATATTCATGCAAGTATGCAACGTTACCCGTAATCTCAGCAATTTAAGATCATTACGAATTAGAGTACACTGGCTCCTTAGCTTATAGAATCAAACAACTTGCTGTTACTTCAAAAGACTGTTATCAATGTTGCTTCGTTTAGTGGCTTCTTGTGAACTCGAGAAAGATGTATTCAGTGAACCAGATGATGACTTAGTTAAAGACGTTCTAAGCGAACCAATATCCTGTCGCATAAAACAATTTGCAATATGAGTGAAACATAAAACCACTTGCTTTGTTAAAACTATCATCTTTGTTTCTGGACCACGATTTTGTGTCATCGCTTCTTTCATCCTTTACATACTCTCGTAAGAACATCGAGAATCTGTGGAACAGTGGTGAGATATTGTCGAAGGCCTGATATGAGCGGTTCACTTTACGATTCACTTTTGAGACAAATTACAACCTGTATGTGTGATCTTGTGAACAAAGTGAGAGCTCGTTTCCACGATTACCGAAACTATTTTTGAACAGCTGCGAACTTGTATAAGCTCTATTATCCAATATCCAATATCCAATATATTTTTCACGAGCTAGTGTAAACCAGTTTTATTGATTCGCGCTCGATTCTTGTTCTTTCGGTTCGGTTCCAGGTGTTCGGTAATGTCCAACCGATGGAGGTCTAGCCACTCGACTGTCTAATTCTAGTCAGTTGGCAGTTGGTTGTGAGTTTGTATGTCTCGGGATTTGAATGTAACGTTTGTTTCAGGGTAGTAGGGTTTGTGGATACCAGCAGCCGTCACATTACCAGATCGGAGATCAGTTAGTTGCAATGTGGATAGTGATAAGGATAATAAGGATAAAATTCTAATGATAATATGAATAAAATTTCAGAACTGAGTAATATATAGATGAATTTAGTTTGTTAATTGGTAGTGAGGATTGTGAGAGAGGACCGAAGTGTAAGCAAGTGAGAGGAAACAGAGATAATAGGCGAGATAGATTAATTGAGTGATCTGAGGAGATGGCAATGGTAACAACTAGCAGGCCTCAAGACATGCATCATGAACAGCTTGTCCAAGAGGGAAATGATGGTCTGTATGTGAGTACGTGAATATCAAGTCTATTCTTAACGCAGTCCACTGAGAAAGCTGTAACTACCTCGGCTGGGATAGCGATCCCAGTTGCGACGACTCGCAATGAGAAAAAGTGTGCACGAATCTGAGTATTTGCTATTTGATGTGCAGTCTTTCGAGGATAGCCTCGAGGGAAGTGGTTGTGATGCATCGGTAAGATGCTCACACTGGGATGGTTTGGCGTGTTGAATATGGTTTACGCCATAAGCAAATCGCCTCTGATTCTCCTGTAGCTCAGTGGAAATAATCCCAAGAGCTGGAGCCTATCGGGGTCTTAGCACCAAGCGGTCTTCGCATAAAGTGAAGAGTCGTATTTGCCTTGGCTGCATCCCCTACATAGTTTTGGACTGGTGTGGAGGCTATCTGTGGTTATTAAACCAAGATCGCACTCTGAGGAGACATTAGGGAGCGGACTTCCATTGAGAGTATAGGTGGTTTGCGTCATATGAGGCAGGAAATGCATGACGTGGCACTTCGGTTGGTTGGGTTTAAAACCGTTTTTCACTGCCCATTTCTCAATGAATGTAAGGTCCTTTTGAAGCTCAGTCGAATCCTCTTCGCTTCTAATGGACCTCCAGATCTTCGCATTGTCTGCGTAGATCAATGCCGGGGAGCTAACTGAGTCTAACAGGTCGTTACTAAATATCAATAAGAGAAGTGAGCCTAGGATGGTCCTCTGTGAAACTCTCGATGTGGATACTCGTCAACTCGCGTGCACTCTGTTTACCTTGGTGCGAAATTTTCTGAGTTTCTGAGCTAGGATAGGAGTCGGTCAGTGAAGACCATTTCCACAACCTTTTCGATTAGGCGTGCGTGGGGCACTGTGTCGAAAGCTTTTGCGAATTTAGCGGCTTTTGTCACAACCTGGTGACTTACCTGGGCGTAAGGATTTTAGTTTCCTTAATACTAGGTCAGGAGTGATACGGATGTTCCCTAAGCCGTCAGCTGACAATGTGTTTCCGTAATACTCTGAACATGTAGGCGCCTGATTTAGTTGATCAGCGAAGCGGATGTTGAACATCTCGGCCATCTTCAGGTTGTTGACGTCTTCCCCGTTTGATCCTTTTACAGAACACGACCCTGAATCATTTCTCAGCCCATAAGATGATTGTCGTAACGCAACCTTCGTAACTTGCGCCAATTGATCGCTTTGTACATTCCATCTTTAAGAAAACAATGAATCTTGTGAAATGTTTCAGTAACTTTATACCGTTTTCAGAAAAAAATATGTTGCTAATCTTAACATTTTGATCTTGCCTGTAAATTGGCATGTCTCTTGTAACATGTTTGTTATTTGAGAATAAATTATTATTATTATGATTAGTAGGTTTACTTTTGGACATGAACCTAAACAGATGTTTCGGGTTTGCCTCTATTCTAGCGACTAGTTTCGTCTGGAACTATCTCCTGTCTCTTTATTTTTGGTATTGCATCTGTTTCTAAATGACAAGTAAGAACTGCACTCGTAATACTTCAAGGAGACCTTCCACTTGTGCCAGGCTTTCCTCTTCACCTGCAGCAAGCGTTCAGTGCCGCGCCTAACCCAGTATAGATGGATTTTCAACCTCAGCAGTTCACTCCGGCTCCAATAGGTGCAGGTTGGTACGCGCTGTTCCAAATCCGATACAAAAACACAATAATTCTGGGAGAAAACGGCCTTTATTCAATATAAAATGGAAATACAGACAATTACCCAACAATTATTACATCTTCTAATTCACAATTACTACTATGGGTATCCGTTTCTGGAAGAATAAGTGCTACCAGTTCGTACTGCTACGGTATCAAATCCAAAAAATGTGGCTTCAGCCATATTAAATATCAAATTTAAACAACATATATATAGTCCAGAAGCAAACATAAAAACTACAATATAAGTGCAAGATATAGAAATAATATCAATTTACAATGATAAAATCTCAAAATGGAATAAAACGGAGTACCAAAATGTCAACAGAAAGAGTCAGTCATATCATAACACAAATATAGATACATGGAGGGATTTTCCAAAAAACAAAACATTCAAAAAAGATTCTACACCCAGGTTCTTCTGTTCTCGCGCTTTGGCGTGACTGAGGTACGCTGTCTACGACCGTGTTTTGGATGATATCTCTCACTGCTTGCCAGTGATCATCTACTGTCAGCCTCCACCACTCCCGTGGCCATGGGCATGTAGCAGCACCTCTCTCATGCGTGTGTAGTTTGCCCTACTGTAGCAAAGGTAAGGCTCCTTATCGCCCGGTGTCAGTGTTTCGTTTGTGACCATGTTAAACAGGACTGTGCCACGGTCACTACTACCTATTGGTGCGCGGACGTGAACATCCTCAACCAGGGGCTGGTCATTAGTTAACAGATAATCTAGGTTTGAAGACTTCCCTTCCTTATTCCACCTAGTGGCACTGCATACGTGCTCAGTCAGCCCAGAGCTTCTAATAGCTGTACCAAGTTGTCTCTGGAACCAACCAGTGGGAGTTATACTCTGATTGCTGAGATTTAGAGATAGGGTATTGAAATCTCCAGCTAAGAGTATTTGATCAAACTCCAGGAGTGGCAGTTGCAGTCAGTTTGCTCTTCTGGGACTTGGTACCCGAAGGAGGTCGGTAGATTCCGTGAACTACCATGGTGGTCTGTTCTTGAGTGTCTGGCGCAGTTCCGGCTGCTGCACGTACCGACCACAGCTTGTCATGCCTGATACGAATCAGCGAGGACAATTTGACCAATGGTCTTTGGGATGAAACGATAATGTCTTCAGCAGGTCGTGCCGAGTCAAAAGGTACCCTAAATTTGGAGGGGTTTTCCTTTCAACGCATTCTAGCCTTTGAAAAGGCGGCATATTTTGGCTGAGACGTCGCACATTCCGAGGGTAGTGCAGAGTTTATCCCATTGCTCTTTGTTGAAGGCAGCTCTACCTTCTAGCAAGCTTCCTTCCGTCACTGGGACATTAAATAAAATGAGTGAGTTAGATCTGTCGTCCCTTGTCTTGGGTGGTAGCAGCTTCTGAGTGGGTGTTGCTCTTTCCTTTCTTCACGTGCACTCACTGTTTCGTGTTGCTGGCAGATACTGGGGGTTAAACACAACCGGCAGTTTTTTCGGTGTTTTAGGCAGGGTTGTGATAGCCTTGGTCACTTGTTTTACTGGTTTAGGGCCAGGCGATTTTGGTTTGGTTGTTTGGACTTTGTGGCTGATTTCAGGTAGGACCTGTGGCTTTGTCAGTGCCTCGGACACTGTACACCGAGGGCAAATGTACGAGAACCATGAGCAGGAGTGACTCGGCATGAAACCGTAGTGCTCTTTAGGTACTGTACTGTCGCAGTGACAATGTACCCATGTACGACAGAAGTTGCATTCAAAAGCATGGTCACTGATTTTGACTGGTGCTGAGCAGCAGAACAATCGTCCTTATGCTGAAGATCTAACATTTTAAGCTGCCTTTCTAACTCGTGTCTCCATTCCAAATTCTTCTTCTTTAGTAATGCCTTATCTAATCTCAATCTAGAAGTACTAAACCGGGCTGAGGACTTACTATCAACACTAATATCGTCACGTTTATCATCATTAAAATCAGACATACCACAGACAGCTGTAGAATCTTTACCATCTATTTCGTCATTTTCCTTCGGCTTTTTGCTTCTGGTTTCCATTGTATGCCTTTGTTCAAAAATCGGTTACCAAGCAAATGTGAAATAATCCAAACGAACTCGACCAATAATACCAAAAATTTGACCCAAAATGTTCAGACGTATCCAATGTATGACAACAGAAACTAAAATTGAAGAACTTTTGTTACGTCCAAGTTTCGCTCGTTCCCGTTATTAAAGTACAGTATGTCGATCTATTTGCGATTCGCGAACCTAAATTAACAACGGAACCAAAGTCCAAAGTTAGGTACCAAAGTTGATTCGCAATTCACAAATAGTCGACCAAAATGTCGTTCTAACAACAACAATTATAATGACTACGAAAACCTTCAATGTTATAGGTTCCTGGAGCGAAAACTCCCAATTGGCAAACCAAGACAAACAGAAACCAAAATGTCCGAAAATAGTAAATCAAACAAATTCATAAGTTAAGTAAAACAAATGTACTCAAAAAACACAGTGAAATTAATGAAAATTATATAAAGGTTTTAATCAGTCAAATGTCTTCATTTCTCCCGTATCATCCTCTACCTCATTTTTATGCGTATATACGTAAACATTTCCGTAATTCATTAATCATTTCTAATTCTTACTCAATCTGTAATCAGTTAGATTATATTATTAAAGTTTAAGCGTTACATAAATATGACATCAATGACCTCTTTCTACGTAATTTTGTTTATCTCGATGAATCTCCTCGCAAGACTAATTCACGTGGTATTCACCCTCGAGGTTTGTATGATTTGCATTCTCAAAATAAAAATTAAAGACTGGAAGTGAAGTGTTAGATTAGTCAATGAAGTAAGACAAAATTTGATGCCCTCCATCCTCTCAAGAACGGATCACATGGTCAGTCGAATTGTCGATTCTACATTGATGTTTTCACTCTCGAAGTTTGTATGATTTGCGTTCTAAAAATAAAAATTAAAGACTGGAAGCGAAGTGGTAGATTAGTCAATGAAGTAAGATAAAATATGGTACCCTCCATCAATGAGTTTAACAGAAATACTATTGAACGATAGTTGGTATTGAGAATTTTCATTGAATTGATTTGTATCAATCAAGCTATTTCTATTAACTTAACAGTATGGAAAAGGTTTGCGATACATAGTTTGATTCCGTATTTAAATTGAAGAATTTATCCACGGTCAATCACCACACAGATCACAAAACCACTGTCATACGAAGCGATAGCGAAATGATCTGAGAATTCCAATCAGCGAATCAAGTGAATTAAATTGTACTCGTATATAAGGGAAAATGAATGAGTCACCGAATCGTTTAGATGACTGACATTCTAGCTAGAAAAAATGAGTAGGAGTGTGAGCTGTAACCAATGCTTAACCAAACATGCTCATTCAAAGTAAAGTGTGATGGACAAGTTATTGCCAATCGAATGATGTAATCTATTAAGGTAATTCAGGTTTGTAGATTAGGAATAGATGAATGAGAAACAAATAGTTTGTTCATAGTACATTGTCGTAAATGTCTAGCTTCAATGCATCGATACACGATGGCAACACATGGAAGTGATGATTCTACCATGATGATGATCAAACTAGATTCTGATAGGACAGTGGGTTTCATTGCACTCTGCTTAACACAACATTTTCATAATCCATACAAATACGTAGAACACTGACACTACAAATCCCACCACTGGATTCACATAAAGAAACCAGAACAACTCAACCAATTACAAATCATTCCATCCGAAATGCGAATTCGTAAAAATTCAACAGTTTCAGTTTTGTTCACAAATAAAAATGACAATTTTATAATCTGAAATACGATTGTATCTTTATCGTGAGTCTACACGTCAAATCAATGAACATTGTCATCGTTAGCCACAAAACTGGAGAAATAAGAAGCCATATTTTGTGAGATAGTACCATTTCGTGCTTTCTCGTCAGTCACATACAAGCAACATGTTATTTGTGTAAATACAGTTTTGAAAATAAGGTCAAAATTTCTTATTTAGCATGACATTCACTCACTAGAACCATGGTAAACAAAGGTCAACATACAGTTGTTTTAGAACACATAAAGTTAGACTTTTCCGACCAATCAAGATAGCTTCGAGTAGTTTCAGTGTGTGTGGGTATTGATGACATGCATGTCACAACTCTGAAGGCTGATTTTGGGTCAATTTGATGACCACTCATCATTAGATGTTTTGCAATGGACGAGTCTGGGTTTCTTGATCGATTTTGAGATGATGGGCTAGGTTTATGAAACATGGATTTGATTAACCATCTTGGAATATGTTCCCCTATCCTGTCTTCCAATCGACGATCTGTCCTCCCTAAGTAACATTCTCCGCAGTTACATGTGAATTGGTAAATACAGTGGGATTTGGACTGAATCGGTCTTGGAGACTTGATTGGGGTAACTGAGATCGATTGGGTTGTTGTGATAAGCCTCAGAATAGCTGCATTGTAGGTCTTTTTTATTGCAGCTGCAGTCTGTTTGGTTGTAATATTCATGCAATGATCACCGTTGAAAGGTAACTGTAGGTACACTGGTTTCTTGGGCATATCAGTTGCTATGAGCTTCGTCGTAGTTGTGTTCTGATGACCAATAAACGTTCCGGGATATCCGTTTGATTTAAGCGTCTCAGTAATAAGCTGGAATTCGTCGTTCAATGTATCAGCAGTGCAGATTCTACTTGCTCGAGCGAATAAAGTTTTGACAACAGAACGTTTAAATTGTATGGGGCAGAAACTAGTGAAGTGGAGGTACTGTCCCGACCAGGTGGGTTTGCGGTGTACTTTTCGCCTGATTGATCCGTCTGGACGGCGATGGAGCAGGATATCGAGGAAGGCTAGTTCATTATCCTTTTCTTCCTCATAAGTGATTTTCAGATTCGGGTGAATCGTATTAAATCAATCATTGATTTCATTATTATCTGTAGAATGTGGTAATCGGAGTTTCTAAAAACGAGACTCCCACCTTCTACCATCAGAAAGCCGCAACATCTAGTCAACTTGAAGTGTAAATTAATGGTTGAAAAGATCAGGTTGGAATTTCTAAATAAATGCATTATTGACAACCACTTCCCATGGATCTATAACAAAATGCTTCGACGAAATAAAGTGCGAATGACAAGTTCGAGTCTGAGGAAGGTAACACGAATTAAGATTGACTCTTGCATTGACAAAATAAACCAATACAAAGAAACTTACATACATTTCATACCACTTATTGAACAACTATCCATCATTTGTCATATTAAACTACTTAACTTATGCAAAGATATATTAGACAGAACGGCGAACGGAACATGGACTAAACTTAACCAGTCGCTATCAAAGACCCGAACGATTTCAGAATTTCCAGAAAATCTCACAAAACGTGTTCACAACCCACCTAACTTCAATCTTGACAAGGTTCACCTAGAAGCTCTTTCAATAGGATTAAATTAAAATGTACCACCTAAAAGAATCGATAAGAATTTGGTGGACGCCAATTTCGAAAACCTCTACAGCCAGTAAGTGACATTTAATATAATGACAGCATTTTTTCAATGTGTGTGTGTAGCGCGATAAAGTAATTACTTTCTGACTGTAAATCAATGCAACTGATGTGTAGTAGGATGACAATGAGCTGAATAATTAGCACTTTCCAATGAATAGTTGCACAGATATCCATGAAAAGATGTGTTTTTACTTCATATAGTTTTGTTGACGAGCACACAATCAGCACGTTTTGTGTGGTTTATGTGGATCTTCATTGATTGTTTCATTTGTATTTCGAACTGTGATCTTATCTATTCAGGTAAGTGACACCTCTTAGCCTACAATCCGTCTGAATAACGTTCGGGGCTACTGACGCTGCAAACAGTTTTGTCTCAGTTGCAGAATTCAGCCTTTTTATGGTGAAAGTTAATTCTCCAATGAGAATAAAGATTGATACAATGAATGCGCAAACGGTCATATAAACCAGTTGACAAGCGATTTGCCTAACCATGTAAACCAATGCATTTAAAAACAAGAAAATATTTCTATTTCAAAATATTTTTTTAGGGAAACGAATATCAGCTGACTAATATTTATATTAACTGGAAATTGAATACTTGTTCAAATCATCACACTTTTACAGAAGAATAAAGTTATTTTACTATGAAGAAGGAAGTTTCACTTCTGCATGAATTCATTTTTAAATGACTGTTTATGTTTGATGTGAAATGTGAGCATAAAACAATTGTGAATGGAGTTGAAATCAAGAAAACCTGAATGTAAGAGAAATGAGTTTGATGGGGTGATAAATGCTGAAGCTGCATTTGTCGACTCCGTTCCCGTTTCATATGCAGGAATATGCCGTTAATGGAAGGTGTCGAAATGTGTAAATTTAGATGATTTTATGTAACGTATTTTAGCAGAGAATACGAAAAGTTTTAAGAGGAAAATAACATAAATTCATTTGATTCTTCTCTGCTGCTTATGACCTGTCTTATTTAGAGCCAAAATTACAAATTGGTCGTTAATTTCTTACATGAAAGCATTCTGTTTGTCTCACATCAGAATAGTTACCGATGGTGAACATCATTAAAACGGACGGATTAAGAGATTTTAAATAAGCATGAATGAAATAAATGGAACGGAAACTCACTTGAATAAAACATGATCAACAATCTAGAAGACTGTGGAAATTTAAAGACTTAATGATTCGGTTTGTTGGGAGAAAGAGTTGAAATGAATTGACGGATATTTTGAATAAATATTTCTCACCAAGTTACAGATATTCTAACAGTTCTCTGTTGGTTCGAACAAAGCGGTCTAGTAGTTCGGATGCCTGATGACAATGCTTGGTATGAAACTTCCGAAGATTGGAGTTTGGTCGTTTATTACTTAACTTGGAAGATTGCAAGATATCGATGTGATGTCCTATTTCCGTGAGATGCTCATTGATTGTGCTTTTTAAAGCCGACCTTTCATTAGCTTGAGAGCTTTCAAGAACAAGTTTGAGCTATCTGAGATATGCTACAATTTCTTCTGATTAGCGGTGTAGTATCTGTGGCAGACATAAACAAATTCATGAGCCTTCATGAAGAATTTCAGAGTATAACATCAGTTCCCCAGAGGCTAGTCTCAGTTGTCCCACCTGTGTTCAATGCATTTCACGGGTTGCTAGCAGCACCAGGTTGTATCTCTTCATTTCTGAAGCGACTTGACTTAGTCATCCACTCTCCCACTATGTTCGAACATTCCAAGTACGTATAATAATGGTCGCTCTTGATATCATAAGAGGCATAGGTCTCATGACTTCCGAACGAACTTGACTTTCGTCACAAGATGTCATAATTCTATATCCAACTCCCAGGGTAGAGTCGAAATGTCTTGAATTATTTGTTCCGGTCAGCGTTTTTTAGCGAGTTAGATTTTTTGTGGAATGAGGTCGCCAAGGCCCATGCCAAACCCTCCTCATTTGTCCTTGCTTAGGTCTGGCAGTAGCAGCGAAGGGTCCACAGGAGGATTGTAGGTGTAGATGTGTCGATTCACTCAATACGGAAGGTCACATTTCGAAATACAAATGAACCAATAACCGACCATCCATGTGATGATGACATGCTCGTTATAGTAACTGTATAAAGCCAAAACATATTGGTTTACGGATATCTGTGCAACTATTCATTGGAAAGTGCTAATTATTCAGCTCATTGTCGTCCTACTACACATCAACTGCATTTTGTCAGTGCTAGAAAGTAAGAACTTCATCGCCGCTACACAAACACATATATTGACTAAATAATATCACAATTTCACTCTTCACTACATTCACTTCTTCTTCACAAGTAAATTTAACTAACGGTTCATTTTCAGTGCGATGACCTACGATTAATATCCTACAAATGTCATTATGCATACACCTGTTTACAGCCAAATTAATATTCAATTATGTATATGTCTGCGATTTATAAATTGAACATCAGAACATTCTGGGATATCATGTGGAATATCAGTCAGTTACAGCGTAGAACTTCGTTCATCAGTATATAAGTTGAGGTCGCCATACCGCATCAGCGCAGCGACGCAACATTCAGTTCTATTTCAATAGTGTTAGACATAGTAGAAGTATTATCAGTAATGCAGAAAATAAGAGTTCGGAGATATGAGTCGATAAGTGTAGTTCAGTGCGATAATTTTAGAGAGGGAAAGATAAAGAGTATGAGGAATTCAGAAGTTCAGAATTTGAGAGAACACAATTAGTGAATTCATCAGCGTCATTGCAAACGTTTCAGGGCATTGTCGTCCAAGGTTTTCAACCATTGGTGACTTTCGTCTTGCGGACAGCAACCAGGTGTCATGCATCTACCAGAATGACTCTGTTCAGTTGTCAGTGATGTCATGAATTTGTGACATGTTATGGTCTGGGTACACCTACATTTCTTCCGACCTACTCTTCTTCCAGGTCTTCACGGTTCCTAAATGTTACAGACATCAGGCGTGTTGACTTGATAGACGTAAGGTGTGACGGGCTAGGAAACCTGGAAATGCAAACTGCTATCGTGGTGTGGAGGGATAGGCTACGCGATAGCCATCGCCACTGTTGTACATCGTGCTCTTGAGCTTCGTACGGGTTACCGCTGGTGAGTTCGGTTATACCGTGAACTACCATGGTGGTCTGTTGTTGGGTGTCTGGCGCAGTTCTGGCTGCTTCACGCACCGACCACGGCTTGTCATGCCTGATACGAATCAGCGAGGACAATTTGACCAATGGTCTTTAGGATGAAGGGATAATGTCTTCAGCAAGTCGTGCCGAGTCAAGAGTTACCCTCGATGGAGGGGGTTTTCCTATCAATGCATTTTGGCCTTTGAAAAGGCGGCATATATTGGCTGGGACGTTGCACATTCCGAGGGTTGTGCAGAGTTTATCCCACTGCTCTTTGTTGAAGGCAGCTCTACCTTCTAGCAAGCTTCCTTCCGTCACTGGAACATTAAATAAAATGAGTGAGTTAGATCTGTCGTCCCTGGCCTTGGGTGGAGGCCGCTTGTGAGTTGGGGTGTTGCTCTTTCCCTTCTTCACGTGCACCCACTGTTTCGTGTTGCTGGCAGATACTGGGAGGTTAAACCCAACTGGCAGTTTTGTCGGTGTTTTAGGCAGGGTTGTGATAACCTTGGTCAATTGTTTTACTGGTTTAGTGCCAGGCGATTTTGGTTTTGTAAGTGCATCAAATGTACGAGAACCATGAGCAGGGGTGACTCAGCACGAATCCGCAATACTCTTTAGCTACTGTATTGTCGCAGTGACAATGTACCCATGTACTACAGAAATTGCATTCGAAAGCATGTTCACTGATTTTGACTGGTGATGAGCAGGCAGAACAATCGTCCTTATGCTGAAGATCTAACATTTTAAGCTGCCTTTCTAACTCATGTCTCCTTTCCAAATTCTTCTTCTTAATTAATGCCTTATCTAACATCAATCTAGAAGTACTAAACTGAGCTGAGGACTTACTATTAACACTAATATCATCAAGTTTATCATCATTAAAGTCAGACATACCACAAACAGCTTTAGAATCTTCACCATTCATTTCGTCATTTTCCTTTTGGCTTTTTGCTTCTGGTTTCCATTGTATGCCTTTGTTCAAAAATCGGTTACCAAGCAAATGTGAAATAATCCAAACGAATTCGACCAACAATACCAAAAATTGAACCTAAAATGTCCGGACGTATCCAATGTATCACAACAGAATTAAAATTGAAAAACTTCTGTTACGTCCAAGTTTTGTTCCTTCCCGTTATTGAAGT
>CALYCR020000422.1:0-17964 GCA_944470395.2 Schistosoma turkestanicum
CTTAAAGATTAGGTTTCTGTTGGCATCTTATGGCTTAAAATTTTATAATGAATTGCAAGTACATTATATATTATTATTTAGACACAAAGATTTTTAAAAAATGGGTCACCTTAATATTTATGCGCCACACTAATTTTTGGATTTATGATTGGGCTGGGATACTGCCCAAACGCCCAAACTGAGGCCAATGATTTTCCTAGGGTACCATACCTCGAGCCTTTGACCCAAAAATCTGATCCACAAAAAAGTGGAGTAACATGATGAGATGCAATCCCGTAGTAGCCGTTTAAAACACCGGAATCCACTTTCCGTCCTCTTAATTTCGTAAACAACACCCCTCCCACGAGAAGTCAGTGAGTAGGAATTATCTGACAGTGGTCACATACGAATGGCCATGTGAGAGCATTTCGAGTGGAGGGGAGGACTCTCCCCACTCTCGACCGTGCCAGGTCATTTGTGGGCCGCGAGTACAACAACACACGTGGAAAATTTCGCAGATCTCACTTTAAGATCGCGAAGGATATTGGTTACAGCATGTTAACTGGCTGAAAGCACTCTAAATCTAATAGTCATTTTGAAGCTGCTTGCCAGTCATAGAATTTTCCAAATAAAGCGACTACTAAAGGTCAATCTTGAAGTTATTTAGTCAACTCGATACAACTATGGAGAATAAAGTTGTATCCAGAACATTGTTTAACAGATAATGTTGATTGATTATGTAACACAAATGAATACTAATTAGAATCAAATAAATTCAAGTGATATTCAGGGATATCGAAAATTAGGTATTAGTACTTATTGTAAGCAATTTAAAATCCTAAGTCTAATCGAATCGAAATATTTCTCTTTTTCTAGGTCAATTTATAGATTTGATTCATGTCGAAGCAGCAAAGTGTTTGCCGGAAACGAACTCTTTCATTTGCCGATATCACAGATGTAAGACACTATATGTTTACATGTCATATAAGCTTTTTGGTGCTGGTTTTTTCGGTAACGTTCCATATATGGTGTTACTCATTGCCTAATATGTCACTGTTGCTGTTTTTAGTGATTATTATCACAGATTACACTTCGATACTCTTAACTTCGGCTTACATGTTTATGTTATATCCCTCTTATTTTTCTCTTTTTTTAATAAGTCATCAGAACGAAATCATCCGTTTTGTTTTAAATGACTATAACTTTTTCAGACTTTAAGTATATATTGGTGACTATATCTGTAGATAATGGTTCCACTGGTTAAGGAATGTTACATTATCCTCACGTTTTATTGTATATTATGAAGACCAGATTTGTAAAACTTATAGGCTCTTAAAATTTGTAGTGAAAGTATATTTTTATTGAGATTTGTGAAAACTTTTCAGTTTATAATAAGCTAATGACATTTTAGACGTGTGGAAGTTGGAATAAGCATCTTAGACCATGAACTATATTTGTGTTCCGGAATTAGTCACTGCAACTTGCAGAACTCATATGATAACTGGAACCTAAATGTAACACTTTCATACAAAGGCTACAGTTTGTCTTCAGTTTCTTGTACAATATCTTTGCTTACAGTCTTGAAGTAGGGCAATCACTTATATAATTTAATCAGACTACTACTCTTCAAATTAGTATCAAGACCAAACAATAGTATTAATCGTGGTAAAACATTGAATATAGAGAATATCATTGAAACATCGCGCATGGGAAATATTATATGAAACTAATACTCATGATATAAAGAAAGTGGATATATCTATATCACTGAGATCAATATTGAGCAGTTTCACCACAGAAATGCCATTATCATCATTTTCCAACTAGGAAACCAGCTCTTCTCAACATGATACGATACACGTAGTATTATTATGTGATAGCTCCTCTCTTTTTACGAACCTACACAGGTGTTTATAGTAACCACTTTTCAACCACTCGGTCCTTGGTTTTAACCCCGCCAACCTACTTTAGTTTGTTCTCCTTGCTGGTATAACTAGCCATTACGCATAGAGTGTGACTTGAAGCCGCTTAGAAGACCTCTACTACTGAACATATCAGTGGTTAGGCTTACATGATCGATGTTCTAAACCAAGTTAGTGAAGCTTCATAAGGTTATCGGTCAGTTTACAGATTCTATCTTGTAGTCGACATTTTAATTCAGTTTTACTAATTCGGTGGTTCCAACATATGAAGTCAAATTATTGGGACTTAATCATATGTACTTTAACAAATCGTGAACACGGAATGATATAGATCCAATCGCTCTTTGATTAGCAGACAGATGAGTAAGTACATATACGACAATTGATGCGTTGCTTTATCAGTTGCTACTAGTAGAAAAATGATTCCGTTTTGGATTTTAAGTATTGATAAAGCTACTTGTTCTTTTAGTTGGTTTCAATGCATTTTTCACATTTAGTGCCGCAAAAGCAGCCGTACAAATTCAAATGAAAATCATGAGATCGATTCATCTAAACCATTCATTCGTAACATGGTACGACGTCCTTCTTTCACGTTTTTGGAACATCAAAACCTATCTCATGAACTGCCTTGTCTTTCAGAAAAACCTACATTGAAAGATTCGAATGCTCAATTCAAAAATGCCCGCGAATCCACTGAAATGAATGCTTCATTGAAACGAAATTCAAATTCTCAATCTGCTTTGGATTCGTTTATTTCCAGTGCATCGTTTATTGAATCGAATTCTGCCAATGCTACACTTAGTGCTATACAATTATCTAAAATGCATAGTAATTCACTAGGTCCTATGAACTCACTTCCGTTAAAATATGAGGAATATCTATCTCCATCATCACCCTTATCTTCAACTTTGATCAAATTGTATCTATCCAAGGTAACAGAAATTGTTTGTGTCGTTATAAATGACGATGGTTAGTAATGCTGTTTATGCAACCAAGAGAGATAATTTAACACAATTTACAATCAAGATAGTACTTATAAAATGACGTGTTGCATTCACATGAATCGAACAGTGCAGACGATAGCTAATGTAATGTTTTGGTATTTAGCATAGATAGAATTCTACCAATTAGGAAATGCTTTGTAGACCTCATAATATGTTGTACTATGTGTACACATACATTGAGCCCATGGAGCTAGTCCCACCGTTTGGAAAAATTAATTAATCCATTATTCTCGAGTTATTCACACGTCTTTCGACCTTGTCAATTACTGGCTTGTAACCTTAGTTGCTTTTATTCTAGTATGTGTGTACATGTTTACTTCGTTTTTATTAGATGTCTAGCCTATTTTTTGCCTGACTATAAAAACTTAGTTATGCCTTATGGCGTTGAGTTGGCTCCTTCGTCTTCTCGATCTCTCTTTACTTTGCTTGTAACTTTTTTATTCTCATATTTGTCTGCATAAACGATTGCCTGAAACAAATTCATCCAACTAAGTCCGTATTTGGCTACCTATTACCGCCGTTGCACAAACGGGATTTGCTTAAGTATGATATAAAGAAATTGAAAGAAAGATTTATTTCATAGCATACTTGATCATTCGTCCGAATTGGAGTCAGATATTTTAATAACATTCTATGTAGGCAAATGATTGTTATAATGATTAGCATTTACAACCTTGATATATATATATATATATATATATGTAGGTTATTTATGATATTTATGACATTTCTTGATAATTCTTTCATTTTGATCATCTGGTTTCAATAACCAGTAGTTGTGAGTTTTGTTATAACATCTTGGAGCATATTTACAGTTTCAGTTTTATAGTTTATCTCTGTTACAGGTCATTGGTTTCTTGATATACCATGTATAATGTTCAGTGGCTTATTAGATTAATTTGTAATATCTTAGGTTTAATCATTCAACACAAACTAATTAACTTAATCGTTTGTTTGAAATACAATAAACTTATTAATGTAGGTTAGATATTTTCTAAGTTTTTTTTGTAGAAGTAACCATAAGAAAGTGTTTTAATTTTTCTAGCTTCCGATTAGTTCTAATTTTATTTTTAATGGCAGTTACAGTTAGATAAGAGACATTATTGTAGCATTAATATTGTGATTAAACAGTGTGAAACTGGAAGAAAGACACGAAACCACTTGAAATGTCCATTTAAAGTAGGGAACTTATGTAAGAATTGTTTCTACTAATCCGTCATAGGTCCTATATGAGACCAACTATCGTATTCTACTTCTTACATATTTATTAATACACTGAGAGTAAAATTTTTATTCGAATCAATTTGATATATGATCTTTTCTAAATCAGTAACTGAATTCACACTAAATTCATCCTTTGTTTTTCTTAGGCTAGAAATTTAAATCGAACACGCCTCCTCATTTCTGATAAACTATTGATTGTTGTCCGAGTTTGTTTTTTTCGTTTTTATGTAGAAAGTATGGTACACGTACCGGTGTAAAATCTTGTATTTTATTATGTATCATTAACTTATAACTTCTTGTTTAGGAATGTGTATTAAAGAAGATCTATTTTTGCTGAAATTTGATTAAAACCAATATAGATTAGGAAGTATATCATTCATTATTCTGAAAATGACTATATTTTCGAAATCTAATTATTTATACTCCTTGTTCATCCAATATTATTATTATTATTATTATTGTTAGCGCTATTTTTTAAAAATTTATTTTCAGGTCTCTTTATGCTCATCTACAGAGGAGATATTAGAAAATAATTTAAATTTTAATAATGAACAAGTTAATTTGCATAATAGTTATTATATACATCAAAATTTTATTTGTCTACCTGGATGCTTACAAATTATTTCCTATTCATTAATAGCTTCTATGATTATGCCTATTCGATATTTTATTAGCATCAATTCAATAACTAATGGAATGATATCATCAAATTTGAAAAGATTATCTTCAATAAATGAAAATGTAAAAATTCATTCTTTCAAATCATCATCATATAGTGATACAAGTAAATATACTACTGATTTGAATGATTCAAGTTCTTCTACTGAATCTTCATCAAGTCTAATAGACGATATTTCAAATGGTTATTATTCTGATAATTATCTTAATAATAATAATAATGAAGCAGTGAAACCAATAAAAACGAATCAAGTGATAAATCATCACTGGCCAACAACAACAACAACTGTACAATTTCAACATCAATCTAATCGATTTTCATTACTTTCAGGTAGATTTATGCTCCTTATAAATATTGATTTTGTTTATTGAAAATTTCATTCAGATATATTCGGTAATAATTCTTATATTTTCCAATAGTTTTAAACTAATATTTTAATTATGATTGTCTTAGAATTTCAAATTTAATGTCTTACACACTAGCATCATTGATTGTTATAGAATTTTCGTTACAATTGTGAATAGGCGTAAAAATTTGAAATATCGGATTATCTGTATGTATGAAACAATCTTTTGTGATGGTTAACTGTGCTTAACAACATAAATGTTGAAAGTGAACCTACGGAAAACATCAGTAATTCAGTAACCAATTATCTACTTGGCTTTGAGCTATAGATTATATTTGTTCATTAACGGAATGCACTCTATCTATCGGAGAGGATTGTGTTAATCTGAATCTCATTAGTTGAAAGTCAAGGTCTTTAACTAGTTTTCTTACCGTTTTAAAAATAACTTTAGGAGTTTAAAATGTGGTCGTTATTAATAATATTTTTTGTCATATTCAAGCTCTCTATATTGATTATTATCAAATTTGAATCGGAGTTATTTAGGTATAATCACATCCGTTCCAGTGTAACTCAATCTCTTACTATTTCAATAAAGTTAATGTTTTAATCATTCAAATATAATTATCATGTATTTTTTGCAGTATATAAAATGAGTTTAGAGGGTGAGTCAGTGTTCATTAGCAGTTTGGTTTTTATTTTCTTTCTTTTTAGGAGGAAAAATAACTGGGACACAGTGTATTCGTAATAATAAGAAGGTCTTCTTTCCATCGTTGACATTTTCACACAATCTGATCCTACTAATTTTGTTATTGTTCTAAAAAAAAACAACCTTCAGTTATTCTGTATTCCCTAGTAAACAAGAAATACTTATTGCAGGCTTTTGTCTGTTGGTGAAAGCCTGTCAATATACATGGAATATTGATACGATGAAGATTTGTAACTCAAACAGATGATTTCGTTGAAATGGCGTTCTCTGAGCTTAGAGAACGCGATTTCAACAACGGAAACAATGTTCGGTGAAGAATTAAACAGTGCAAAACGGTATCACAATAAGCATTTTACTAATTAAGAAAAAATTTCTTTATCCACTCTATTCATAACAAATGCTTAACATTCTTCCGTTTGCTGACTAAAGGGCGAGTGTACTGCGCAGTGGTTCGCTCCGTCTTACTTTATGGCTGTGAAAAATGGCCAATGAGAGTAGAAGATATTCGTAGGTTACTGGTTTTTGATCATAGGTGTCTTCGAAGCATTGCTCGTATATCCTGGGACACCCGAGTGAGCAACGCTGTTATTAGGAAACGGGTGCTAGGTAAGAATGGCAGATCAACAGACGCAGTAGTGACACTTCATCAGTTGAGGTGGTTGGGACATGTGTTGCGTATGCCCAACCACCGACTGTCTCGTCGAGCTTTGTTTTGTAGTGTAGGAATAAGTTGGAAGAAAGCTAGGGTCGGCCAAACTAAAACATGAAGTCACTGACGAGTGGACTTAACCATGTCGGTAGTTGTCAACTACCTGATTGGGGTCCGCGAGATGATAATAATCGATGGTTAGAGACCCTGAATGACATGGCTCAAAATCGTTCGCAATGGCGCCGGTGCATTTATTCTTTGTGTTCTCTCAAATCCTAATCTTCTGGATTCTTCAACCCCTCTAGTTTTGACTTTCTAAACTTTTCTCACTGAATCATACTTCTTGAATAATATCTTCTAATCCTACTCTCTCCGATTACTTCTAATACCTTTACTACCTCTGCTACTATTGGATTTGAATTGACAATTATACCTCTGTGCTGATGTGGTATGACAACATGAACTGATGTACTTACGTACGAAGTTCTACGTTGCATCTGACTGACTGCTTAACATTCTATTCTACTGGTAGACTATTGATGAAATTCTAAATATTTCATGAATTAATTTTATTATAATTTAATTAGTTAACAATAACAAACTTAGATTTAAGTAAATATGAATAAAACGATTTATATAACAGTAAACGTAATGGATAATCACTAACAAATCTCCAACGATTAACTTCTAAGATTAGTTCCATTCAACATTAAATCTGTGAATACGACTTATAACTCATCATTTTTTCTCAGACAATTTATCGCATAAAAATAAACGTAAAAAGTTTCTTTTCAAAGAAAAAATAAAAAAAAAGCCGGTTTAATTATTAGTTTGTAGATGCATTGGCCAAAGAAGCGAAAAAGTTCATTGATAAAACACTAGGAGAAATCATGAATTTATGACATCATATGACAATCTAAATTTCATACTTTGAAAGTAAATACAAGTGAATTTCGTTGTGTTTTTTTTAGTTCTGTTTTGTTTTTCTAATCAACGATCATTCATGGTTGATTTGAATATTCCAATTTTCTTATTGTTTAATTTCGCCATCTCATTCTTTACAAATTATTCTGTTTTTTTTTCCGGATATTATTTCAAGGTGAAAAGTGACACTAATGACTTAATATGAATACAGTAGTCCACTCAAGTTTTCATTTTTGCAAAATTTTAAAGATTTTTTTTCATTGATTAATATTTTTTACTTGATAATTCAGGTGTCCTCTGTATTTTCTCTTAATTTTTCTCTAAAACTATCACTTCTTAGGTGGAAATTCAAAGTCAACTTCAGCGTGTAATCATTATGTCAACCATCATCACCATCATCATCATCATTATCGTGATACACGTCATCGTAAATTTGGTTTGACAAATGTGTATGCAGGTTTAAAGTCTGATGAAGTCAGTAATACTTCTACAATCCCTTCAAATCTATCTCAATCTCACAGTAACAATCTTGACTTATGTCTTAAGTCGAACACTATCATCAGTAATAATAATAATAATAATAATAATAATAATCAGTCAAGTATTGTATCACCACCTCAAGATATTAAAAATTATAATCCATTAGAACTTTTTTACAATTTATGGATTAATTTTCAATCACAAATAACAGAGGATAAATTTTATTATATGGATGAAAAATCATTAGAACGACGAGTACGTGCACAAGCATCAAATATTATTGCACCTGTATCTTTTTAATGATACCTTCATATTTTGATCGGTATATGTGATGGGATCTGAAAACAATTTCATTTAATCATTAAAATAATGATAATAATCATATTTTTTGTTGTTAATTACGATAAATCATAATTGAAAATGCTTGATTTTTCGCTATTGTATGTTACACTCTCTTTTTTGAAATTGTATCAAGATGACATTGACAAAAAAGTGTTCATTTCAAGTGTTGGTGTGTGTGTATATTGTGTCACCTGACAAGAGAGAATGTGTATCTAATTTTAGCACTATATCTTCAATTTGATTTTGCGGCGAGCTGCCGACAATACTGTACTCTCTCCATATATATTTACTAATTATTTTTCATTGTGTAACAATTAATATCCGAATTATAGTGTCTATCCTCATTCCTTCTACATATTTCGTGTTTTTAGCTTGTTATCTTAAGCTTCGTTTTATTTTGATCATGTTTTTAGTCTTCTCTTATGAGTAGCGTTATTATTTACCATTCCTTATTATTATGTATATATAGATTCGTATATGTTTGAGTGTTGTTGATATTTTCCCCATTTTTGTAGTGTTCTCACCTTTTTCTCTTCTTTACGCACATTTATCTATTTTTTTAAAAATTATACTTATGTAAATATATAACATTAAAATTTCATTTCTTTTTTTTAAAAAAAAAGAAAATGGTTTTTGTATTTGGCTGAATAGATTTTTATGCATTGGTGAACTTTGATCCCGAATAACTGCAATAGGCTATACATGACATCATACAACTATGTAAGTTATGAAATAAATTAAAGAGATCTATCCAATGCTTTCTGATGTTCAGTTGCTGAAAGATATGCTATATTCAAGTTTGGCACTGGTATTAGTATGCCAGTGACATAAATAAGAATGATGAATGAAAAATATGCCTTAGCATTAGTTATAAATATATATCATAGATTGTTTACATTCATATGCTACAAATACGTATTCTATTTTAGATTCGCTTGTTTAGTAATTCATTGGATACCCCTTCATGCAGCGTCATGAGACAAGATCAGTATAAATTGTCTTGTGATGTTACCTACTGCTGAAATGATGTGTCTCTTATGGCTTTAGTCTTTATTTTATAGCTTAAATTTTACTACACTTACAAGATTCAATCATTGACACATGTGGTTGCGTTTTTAATTTAAAATGTGTATGAATTTATGTATTTAATCTTTTATATATGTGTGTTGGATTATCGACCGAACGGTGTCCATTATATTGGGTGGAGAAGCTTTCTTAAATATTACCTAAGTCCATATAATACTTGGCTTTATTATACATACTAGCATTTAATCATAATCATACGAGATGATTTGGCACATTTGACCGCATTCACACTACTCAAAGAATGTAGAATGACTTTATTTAGTGTTGTTTCCGTTTATCTATGCGTATTAATAGTAGAAACTTCATAACAAATTACCCAACTATTTAATTGTTAGTAGGTGAGAAGGAGTGATTAGTATTAACTAGCATTTAATTGTCTTCAGAAATTATGATCTTTTACAATAGATGTTTAAGCTAAAATTCTATTATAACTTCGTTTTTGTCTGATTAATCTTCTGCGTATGCCAACACGAGTTAATGCATATCATTAACAATGTCATTATGTATGGTCTTTTTTTATCTTATATTGAAATCTACGACACTTACTGGAGTCAGTCAGTTAACAACTTAAAACTCCGTTCGTAAGTACATCAGTTCGGGTTGCCATACACTATTAGCACAGGGACACAATTGTCAATTCAAATCCCATAGTGGTAGAAATAGTAGAAGTATTACTGGTAATGGAGAAGATTAGGGCTCGAAAATATTATTCAAGAAGTATAATTCAGTGAGATAAATTTAAGAAGAGAAAGGTAGATATGATGAGAAATTCAGAAGGTTAGAATTTGAGAGAACACAAAGAGTGGATGCACCTGCGCCATTGCAAACGATTTTAGCCACGTCGTTCAAGGTCTCTAACCGTCAATGACTTTCGTCTCGCGGACCCCGACCAGATAGTCTACACTTATCAACATGACTCAGTCCACCTGTCAGTGACTTCATGGATTTGTGCCATGTTTGGCCGCTCCTAGCTTCCACACAACCTACTCCTACACCACAAAACATAGCTCGTCGAGGCAGTCGGTGGCTGGAAATTCGTAACAGATGTCCCAACCACCTCAGCTGGTGAAGTTTCACTACTTCATTTATTGATATGCCATCCCTACCTAGAACTCGTTTCCTAACGACAGCATTGCTTACTCGGCTGTCCCAGGATGCATGAGCAATGCTTCGAAGACATCTGTAATCGAATACTAATAACCTATGAATGTTCTCTACTCTTACGGGCCATGTTTCGCATCCGCATAGTGAACTATCTCACAGTACACTCGTCCTTTGGTTAGCAAACGGATATCTCGCCTACACCATAAGTGACGCAGGTTGGAAAAAGCCAATCGAGCTTTCTGTATCCGTGTTGAGATTTCGTCAGTCACCATGCCATTGGCACTGATGAGACTCCCGAGATAAGTGAAGCTGTCTACACGCCTGACTACTTCACTCCCTATCACTAGTTCAGGTACCGACGCAAGCCAATCTTGAAGCGACACTTTGCATTTCGAGTGGGAGAACCGCATCCCGAATATGCTTGCATTGTTGCTTAGAGTGGTCAGAGGATTCTGCATTTTGTTAGCGTCTTCATCGAATAGATCTATGTCATTGGCATCTAAGTGAATAAGCAAACCTCTTGGTAAAACGTCCACCCATAAAAAGTCTGACGAGGATAATGTTGACTTTAAAAGCATGTCTACGACAAAGTTAAACAAGAATGGGTAGAGTGGACAGCCCTAATGGACACCACTTGATGTAAAGAATTCCGATGACGGTTCTCCATAAACCCTCACTCGACCAGTGGTGTTTGAGTAGAGAGCCTGTATAAGGTTAATGTACTTCTTTGGTACACCTTTTAATGACAGACGCTGCCACATAACCTCACGATCAACAGAGTCAGATGCCGCTTTGAGGTCGAGAAATACTACTATTGCGGGGCGTTTGAACGTGTGCTTACGTTCTAGAACCTATCGTATTATGAATATCTAGTCTATACATCCACGTCCAGGTCTGAACCCAGTCTGGTTTTCTCGAGTCTGCTCTTCACGAGCTTTCGTTAAGCTTCGAAGTATTATTGAGGCCAATATTTTAGATACTATATTAGTTAAACTGATTCCTCTGTGATTGTCACAAAAAGACTTTTGTCCTTTCTTGTAGACTGAGAGAATCAGGGGTTGAGACCAGTCAAATGGTATTACGTCTAGTTCCCAGATTCTACCTAAGATCTCAGTCAACCTAGCTGCCGAAACTGGACCACCATCCTTAAAAATCTCAAGGGTAAGTCTGTCAAGCCCCGAAGCTCGCCCCCGCTTCAGATTTCCTATAGCTTTCTCAGCTTCATAAAGATTCACAGTACTTATATCGATTTGCCATTCAGAATGACTGGAGATCGTGGGCAACCGAAGTATGACTGAAAGCCAGTTGAACTGATCTTTGAAGTGCTCTGCCCATCGATCCAATCTCCTGGATTGAGAATGAATGATACAGCCATCCTTTTCTGAAATAGTTTAGCTAACAGATGGATTTCTAATACCGGTTCCCTTCATAATTCGGGACAGCTATCTGCTGTTGCCTACCGCCGCTGCCTTTTCGAGCATTCATCAGTTCGGTGGATGCTTCTGATATCCACAGCATCTTCCGAGCCATATGGTTTACCTTACTAGCAGATATCACCGCCGTTTCCACAGCCTTTTTGGTATCATTCCAATCAGCCTCCGGATGGGCATCTCTTACTACAGTGCTGCCTAACTTCTTTTCTAGTTGTTCCTGAAAGATATTCATAACTCTGCTTTCATTATGTATAAGAATATGCTAAGAATAGGCGGTTATCTGAGCATAGTTGCGAAAGAGAGTCGCCATGAACTGTTCTTTTAGCTGCGACACCATACGATTCACACAGGTGTCTTTCCGTTTCACTGAGTCTGCCTACGTGAGCATTGAAGCCGCTGCCACTATATCAGATAGCTTAAATTTTTGAAGGTGTTCCGAAGGCTTTCTGTAAAATTCATCTTTCACCTCGTCTGAACTGCTTTAGACACACTTGTGTGAAGGACCGAACTGGAATCAAATAACTGTTCGATACAACATTATTGTATACACTAGCGTTTCTTGAGTCATAATGAAAACTATTTTCAAACTAAAAACGTCGCGAACCAATTAAGAAGTTTAGTAATCGTTTCCATCAAAATCCTAATAGTCTGAATTGGCCTCCATGACATTATTTCACGTCTGGCAGTCAAATATCCTTTTACTCACTCAGTAAGAAAAAGATAAAAATATTCGATACTTTCATTGTAGATTATACTAGATTTCCTATTTAAAATCAAGTGGCATTAGTAGTTTATGTACGATAAGTCACTAATTTTTTCTTATAATCGTTTAGAGTTATGGAATAACCAATCTAACAATGTCAATGTTAGACCTGATATTTTGTAGCATAGTTGTTTGACGTTAGACATGTAAATCGTTGAATCAATGGTCCAAAGATTAGCTTCTGTGCGCAAGATCGATGGTCTTGAGTCTGGTTTCTGATTTCACCATCATCTATACGTAATGTTGAGTCTCATAGTTGGACTAAACTATCATCCTGTGGTTTCAGCTTTTTAATTGTTTTCAAACTTTGATCGCTTGATGGTTACACTGGTATTACAAAACGATTTGATAAGCTGTTGTTTTTTATATTGTTGAATAGTTCAAGATAATAGTGGACAACTTCGCAATGCATATTGACTTATCAACTCATACTGATTTATTGTAATAATTATTTTTTATCTAGATATTCTTATCTAGATAAATTTCTATTCAGTTCAAAACATAATGTGGGTTTTTATTGTATTGTTAATTGAAGATTTATTCGATGGGTTTATCGGTAAGAAATGATCTAAAGAAAACAGTAAGCTTGTTAACTTTTAAGTACTAACTATGTCTAACTCCGCCTGTAGAACCTTCGGGGCTACTGCCGGTCCCAAGCCTGGATAAAGGAGGAGGGTTGGGAATGGGGTTTGCGATCTCATCCCACCAATAAACTAACCTGCCAAAAAAAACGCTAACCAACTATGTCTAGATCCCTTTTGGTAAGTAAACCTTCAAAGACTTACACCTTCCACACTCAAAACTACAAGTTTAAACAGGAGGATTTGATTAGCTTTGAAATATAGAATAATTTGCTGTTTGTTTCTGACCAAAGATTAATTAATGTACAATATATAATAAATATTTTCAAAAGACTACCATGTTTTTGAAAACAATTTTTGGCTGATACGAGCGAAAGCTTAACTATGTAAGCAATACTACTATGTAGATTTTTTTATTTCATTCCATTTCTGGTCAAATCATAAAAGTATTAACTTAGTAATCATAATATTGATGCCTATATTCTTTAAAACGAAATGAAAATCAATAAAATTTTACTATTCCGTTCTAAGAATTAATTAGTCTTTCGAGGTGACCTTATATTTTAATATCTGATATCTCTCTGTTAAGCTCTTTTGTATATTTTTGGTTAAAAAGTTGATAGTTATTCCCAAACGTTTCAAATGCTTCTTTTTACTTTGAGATTAATCACTTGTTTTTCTGATATTAACAAAAATAATTCTTAAGTAAACTTTAAAAACTGGAAAAATACGTACATTGTTGAAAAAGATTTCATTTAGACTCGTAATCAGTGTAAACGGATGCGTTTCATTAGTGAATCCAGAAATAAGCAAGATTTTTTCCGTTGGCCGAAATCACACTAAACAAAGCATTCTGGTTCTAACCATGCCAAATCACTGAATAACTCAACCAATATAAATCATTCTCAGATTCACATAGGGAGTTGATAATAAAGAGCAATTCTTTTTTAATATAACTTAGTAATATATATTAGCTACACATAGGTTCGATGCTTCCTGGTTATTCACCGGTGCTCTAGTTGATTCTAATTAGTCGTTAGGATCATTATAATATTTATTTAATACTGGAAAACTCCAAACTTTTTCTTCATTGTATATTTTTACACATGCATGTACGAAGCGGAGATTTTCTCGCCAATATGGTCGATTTGGATAAAAGTACATTATACTGATGGCCTTTAGCAACCTAATAACCAATCAGAAAACACGAACTAGTTATGAAACAATTAATACTAAAACCAATCAAATAACAGTGAAATAATCAATCATATGTTGAATTATTTACTAAAGTAAAGGAGAAAGGTTACGTTCACATATTTAGAGTGTAGGAAGTACTTTTAGTTGTAGCCCTAACCGGTTATCACTCCACATTTATTGTAATGTAAGAACATTAGGGTTATGTATTAGGATTTCTCTGGAGTTTTGAGTTGGGTTTACAAATAAGTGCTAGGGTTTTCATCACGAAATGATATCAGGTATAGTCCAATGCTTTGTCGTCCTTCTGTTCACAAACTTGAGGCTGACATTTAAAGTAAGCCTTAAAAAGATGGAATGTTATCTAGTTTCATCAAACATTCCCGACTATACATTGATTTACACCAAGTTCTTTAATGCACAATCTTCCTTAAGAGCAAGTGTAATAGACGATTGAGCCTAAGCACCATCCAAAATTCATTTTGCGGTTGTATAATAGAAATTTTATTGGTTCGGAGCACATAACGAATCATTCAATCAGAAGTGAGCGAACGAGAAGCCCATTGGATAACCGGGAAATATCCCAAAGGACGAATGTATATTATTGGCTAGGAAACGGCTTTCCTTCTTAAGGAAGTGAATATACAAAGTCAAGTATTTGTTCATATTATTCGGTAGTCTAATGGACTGCTTGTGCTCCCTGTTTTCTCGTCCAAACAACTAGTCTTGAGGTGTGGGTTAAGGCTTGCCGCCCCCAGATCTCAGCATCGTGCATCATAGCAGAGTTGTTGCCGATTTCCAATTCGTTAATAATATCATACAGGTTACCTATTACTGCACTTTATTTTTCTTGAAAAATACATAGGAGGTTGTCTTGTTAATCGAATCAAGATCATCATTATACCATACTTTAACCGACATCCAGATTGCACACAAAGAGGTTATCAAATCTTTTGGATAATTGCAGATGAAACTCAAAAGAATTTCTAAGTGAAACCTTCTCTGAAATGTATCAATCAAATCGATACTTAATGAAATCACGTTCGAAATACGCACCAATGATTTGTTTCACGCTCTTGCACAGAGACCCATAGACATGAATTTATTATGATATTCCTTTGAATTTTCGCACTGGAAAAACTATTTAACTTCACTGTAGCACTACAAGTCGTGCATTTTTAATATGCTTGTTACTTGATATATTTAGTCTACTGATCATTAAAAATAAATGTAGACAGAATCGATATGCTTTTGTTTAACAAGTAGTTTTGAAAATGTAATTAAATCTACATATTCGCTACTTTCCCTTATAGTTTCCAAGCACTAAATACCCTCTTTCTAGAAATCTGTTTTAGCTAAATATGAATGTACTGATCATCAATGAAGTAATCAGTACTTAGTTCTGATTTCCAACGATCATTAAATTTTATTTAAGAAAATGTGCCGTACGAATGTTAAAATGTTGAAAGCATTAGCTTTTACTTTTAAGCTTACACTACTGATATGGTCAAATATACCAGACCACTTAATTGTTTTGTTAGATATATTATCTGACCCTAATGTTTTATCGACGTTCCGTACACATATTGATCGATTGGTTTTAAGTTATTATATTTTTTTTCGATTGAACTATGATTTCGATAAAAAGCTCCTAGGTAATGTACGTAAAATATTCCTAATTTAATATTTGTACATTCCTAGCCATTTTTGTGATTTTGGTTAGTATAGGAGATGTAATATTTAATCTAATGAAAACATTAATTAAAGAGACATTGAATGCGTTATTTTACAAAGTTACTCCTGTTTACATAGGAAAAGTTTTTAAATTTGTTGCTTATAAACCAAATCTTTCAGCTGGTATAAAACAGCTTGAATCCCTAAATGAAAATCTGAACGAAAAGTCTAGTCAATATTTTATTAGGTTATACGTCTCTCGCTTATCAACGTACAGTTCCTTGCGCCTTTGAGCATACTTGCTTTCTGGCTTTCTCATCAACTATAGAAAATGCTCAGCTTTAATCATTATTGTCTTACAAATTCCTGTGATTTCTCTTTGCATTGGGGTTTAACTAAATTGGCATAGATTTCAATCTAAGTAGTGATCTTTGACACTAGAATATGTTAGAAAAATACCGTTTAGTCAGAAATGTGAGCTCAACGTTTCTGCGTTGCAATAATTTATAAAGTCAGTGTCTAATAATATGGCACCATTGTCTCGAATTCTTGTTTTGTTAAACTAGGATCTGAGACAGCAGTAGTGTTTTTGATTACTTTGAACTCATTTGAATCACTAATAAACTATGGAATGAATTTCTAATTAATAAAACTTAGACAAAGCGACTATTGTCTTCATCTTATTACATTTTCTAATCTCATAAAATACAGCACAATAAAAGTAATCAAATTTTCAACAATAATAATTCTAGACAAATACCACAGTCTGACAACAATCAATTTATTTATTTTTGAAAACAAACATGTTACGTTGGATAGTTTAAGGCTTAAATCAAATTTTCTTCAGACTAGAAGCATAAGTGTTATCATTTGTCATACTAGAATTTTAAAAGTACTTAAAAAAGTATTCTAAGTATAATTTCGATGTTACATTGTATTGTCTTGTAACCCAAGAGTTCATTTAGCAAACCTGTAGTCATTACCTTTTTCATTATACAGTTATAGAGATCGCTGTTTTGCATTGAAACCGTGAACCAGTCATTGCTAGATCACCATTAGGAACCTCGAAGTACTGGACATCATTTTAATTTGAATGTTAAACAACTATCTCCATAACTTTATAATGAAAAATCACAAAATTTGACCACTAGTGACCAGTTACGTGAGGAAATCCTCGGAGTGCTATTGAGAAGCCGTGGCTAGTGGAGTTCAGTCCTTTCGGATGTAGGCAGTTACCTACCGACTAAAAGTTGAACAACACCGTCGGATGGCAGTTCATAGGTCTAGAGGTTAAGCGTTCTCGTGCAAAACCGAAGGTATCGGGCTCGGTCCCGACGAGCAGGGGTTAGGAATGCGCACTGCCGAGGAGTCCCACTGGACGAAACGATCGTTCAGTTCTTCTAGGTTTCCAATAGTGGTCTAATATTGATTGATTCACGAGTGATTTCATTTTTGTTTTAACATTGGATTTCTGTAAAGTAAATATGTGCATTACGAAGAAACCATTTCTCGATTTCTTTTGTATCTGTCTGAAACCGATTATAATTGAAGCTTTTGTTACCTGACTTCATTTCAGATAATATTTATGACAAAATAGCAAGTACATTATAACCCGAATACTAGATCAACATAGTAGATATTTTTTTAAATAATGAACTGAATTTTCACTGATATTCGCGATCCAGTGCTTAGTGCAGATCAGTATCAGTTGCTATATGGTCATCATTATGAATAGCTAGACACAGTAGTATACTTTTATCTGATATTAAATGATTCAAGATATTCATGACTCACTTTAATGTTATCTGGCATTTGTCAACAACACGTTTCTGAAGTAACTAAGTAAAGTGATGTTCCATATTTGTAGTAGAAGT
>CALYCR020000423.1:0-13941 GCA_944470395.2 Schistosoma turkestanicum
TATGTTGGACACTGCTGTTATAGAAAACACAATGAGAAAATAATGTTGTAAAACTTTCAGGCAAAACGTTTAAACTAATAAAGAGGTTTTGTAGATATAAAAATATTATTTTCCGATTTTTTTTTCTAAAAACAGCAGTGTTGAACACATGAATCAAAGACAAAGAACGCAGCGGATTCTTGACATTATCGATGTGTTGAAAATCGTTTGCTACAAGTTGGATACTGTCCTGCATGTCGTGATTCTTCCAGCAAACAGAATAATTTTTAACACGTTTCTGTTTTAATTTTCAGACAGCGAATTTTGAAACGATCACTACTGTCGGCTACAGATTAGCTAACCGTAACATCGTGCTGACATGATTCCTCTTATCAGGTTTTTGTTTGAGTATACATGTCAAGGGTGATAACTGGTATTTGATTTGCAAAAACCCAATTTAATCGTCAACCTAAGCAAACAAAGAACAGTAAATTCGTTTGTTGTTACGGACTTTTAAATCTTTGAATCTCGATAATTTGACATAATTCTGATCAGTGATTTCCACTTATCACGTCGTGTCCACTGTTTCCACAACATAGTTAACACTAATTTTGTGCGTAATACTCAATAAGATTTAGAAAAGAATTTTTGACTCAATTTATGAACTAATGTTTACACACATTTACAGCATTGCCAGTATATCGTATTGTTTTTCCGTATCGGCATCCTCCATAGAATTCATTTATCTGAAAGTACTGCAATAAACGATTCTGATGTATTGATTTTTATCACGTGTTGTGCACCTGTGTGAAAAATTTCATAGTTATTAAATGGTTCATTAAACATGTGAACCAACATATCATATTTTGTTCGGATAAACACACAGACTACTCGTTACAAGCATTCCTTATAGCAATTAGTTACCATTTTAAACGACGTTCATATAGTTTGTCTGAAATATACAATAGCTGTTTGAATTGATAAATCACGGATTTACTAGACTAGAGAAAAAAACGGAGTGAAATATTCAAGTGACAATTACCGTTTCTGTAAAAACGTTCATACTGAAAGGCATTATAATTACTTCATGTTGAATCTTCAGCATATATGACTTTACGACAAGCAACTGACACATAATATTTCTTCGATTGTACAAGAGCGCCTCAGGTTCAGTAATGAGTGAGCATTCTGAACGGAAATACTCACTTCACTTAATTTCATTCATATAACACTATAATACACAATACGAAATTTCATGATATACTCCATTACATTCGCAGTCAAACGTTAGTCTCTCACCAGATGTTGAACAGATTGATTCTGATCCTCCTGTAGCACGTTTGTTTTCATGGGATGAAGGCGTTAAAAACAAGAAAATCTGAATAAGAAACGACACTTAATGGAGCATGTATTCAGACAGAGTTTGCTTTACTCCTGGCCATATTTTGCTTCACTGCCGGTGATGTAAAATTGAAAAACGTGAAGAAAGTGTAGTATAGTCACATCTTTCTTTCATATTTCAGTGTATTCTTTTAATCTCTAATTTAAAATATCATATCAAATTGGTTTTCACACGGTTCAAGATCCCGTTTCTGTATAATTTTGATTAGGTATCTTAATTTCTAGTCTAGTTATTCTTGTTCCTCATCCCTAATCTTTTTGAAGTATAAAATATATAACTTAGCTTTTGCTTCTATTCTTTCACTACATCTGCTGGAATTTCGGTGGTAAAACAGTGATGTAGGCTGAGTTTACTACAACATGTCAGATTCCAGAGTTCCTGGTATTGCTCAAGCTATTTTTATAGCCATTCGTCGATGCTGTTGAATACATTGCTTCCCTTGCTCTTCATTGATCGTTCCGGTCTGCAATATTTGCATCGAAGTTATTTGTTGTATCGTAACGTTGTCTCAGTTTTCTCTCCTTTTCAGCCTTTTCTTCCCTCGTTGCCAGATCCTCCACATATTTTTGTTTGTCGGCTCCGAAGCATCTCTTCAGTTGCCTCTTTGTCTACGTGTATATGGGTTGCGCCTTTTCATTCTCTTTTCACCAGTTTGCATATAGTTGTTTTCTGTCACCGTATTCCTCCGCTTTTTAATTATTTTTCAAGAGGACACGCAGGCATCTATTCTATCAAATTGAGGCCCATAGAACTCTCTGAAATTGTTTTACAAAGTTGCTTTGTCTCTTTTGAGTACCCCCTGCAATGCATGTAACCTAATGCTGAAAACTATCTTGAATTACCTTTGTGTAATGGTATCTCGACGTAAGGTCGTTCCCACCCCCTCATCCATTGTATCTTGAGTCACAGGTTCATTTGAGATACCAGCAAGTGGTGATCAGAGGCAGTTCCGCAAAAAGGCGCCATCAGATTTCTTACCTGCCTTTAATGCGTTTTACTGTTTGCAAGCTCATTCTACTTAGCAGTTTTCCTTTCTGGAGCAACATCAAATTGTCTTCTTGTCCTCTACAAGGTTCGTAATATCCACTTACCTAAAAGCATGTTTGATACGGTTTTTAGAAGGGGTACTGTTCCCGCGACCTCCGTGAAAAATAATCACGAGACCTAATCATCTTGCATACAACCAATAAAGCTTAGATAAAATAGCTGAATAATATGTTCCGGTTATCAATTTAGCGAGTACGTATTTAACTGGAATGAGATTGTCATTGCTATTCTGCATCCTACTCTGTTGTCTATGTTCAGAACCGTCAGTCGCACTGAAGAGTCAACATGCAGAGTTTTTTTCTTAAAAACTGTTGGGTTGAAAGTGCGATATCGTTCTGCGATGTACTGACGACTTTTCTGTTCAAGATGATATGATTTATTTTTGAAAATTTCCAAATTACAGATGATGACATCCAGAGCATTTCATTTGTTGTCTATTTTCCAGTGTACATAAGATTCGGAAGCTTATATGAATGCATCATGTTGATGGAAATTTTATAAATTCATGTTTTTATTACTTCCAAATGTTATGATGCTGATACGTTGCTACTCAGTCCGACCTACGTCCAAATTCAAATATTCCAATACGGCCTAAATACTATTTTCGAATTCCCTATATATCAGAACGCGACACAGTTGGATGAAGTTGTTCAATTGTTCCATTGCACAAGTGGGGAAGGCAGGAAGTGACCTAATACTGAGCATTACATATGCTGCGTATTTATAAAATCATATGGAATAGGAAACAAAATCGACGACTGTGACACTGACAGTTATGACGACTGATGGAAAAGAATATTTGAAATGAAATTGACAGTCTGGAGAACTAACAAGAAACAACATTGGAGTAGGTCAGATGGAATAAAACAATGGTAATCGATCAACGATTCTCTTAGCATAATGGATGAATATCCTAATAGCATCATCTTCTCATATCAGTTCATGGATATTGCTTAAATAATTCACATGATAAAAATATGTTCGCACTTGTTTCTGAGTCATGTTAACTCCTTCTTTACGAACTGAAATTTGAATCACTTGTTTCAGATGTTTTTTTCATAAGTTATTTGACTGTGAGACTCAGCAACTTCCGAATTCAGAATAAATCTTGGAAGTACAAAACGATAGTAAAATATATATTTATTAGTCAAAAATCGTTAACAAAATTGATAGTCGAAGTTTATGTCAAGGACCAGATCGCTCTTACTTCTTTTGATACATTGAAGCCTCCAGAATCCACCAGTTGAGTCTACCTCCAAGATAACTGGATTGTACAAAACAGCATTTTTTATTATTATGCTGATCATAAAAAGCAATCCTAAGCCATTAAAATTGTGAGTCTATAAAATTGTGAAAACTGCTCAGACATGTTCACTTATTATATTATGTAAGGAATGGGTTAACTAGCATGAGTTTAATTTGATGTAACGTCAAAATGAGTACAGAGTATTCGCAAATTCGCAATAATATTCGGAACCAGTTATCTCTACATCATGTTACATCAAATTACGGAACATATTGTAGGTGATCGTTCGTTGGATTGATAAAAATTCACTGAAAGCAAGTATTAACAGTAGGTTCCAAAATATGTCAGTAAGGAAATGCATGAATGTGACAAAACCTAGATTGTTATAAAGAAAGCTTTCCAGATGGGATGCATTTGTTTCAACTATTTTGGTTATTGTCAGTTTGATGACAAAATACATATACTAAAAAATGCGTATTTACTTTACATATGAATCTGAACGTTTACTCTGACATCTTATCTTATCTTCAGTACAGTTTGACTGCATCATAATCTTCGGTTTCTTTCCAATTCGATCTGTTAGAGACTTCTATTGGATACTTCAATTCATACTACTTATGCACAAAATTGTATGTATTACTCACCACAACCTATACATTAGAATTAATCCTTTGGTTATAATTCCACATTTCATTTATCCAGGAAAAGGAATATTGAAAAAAAATTCCAGCCAATTCTGCAAATCGTCTTCAGCGATGGGCCTTGGTAAGTTTGGGGTATGATTTCGAAATCCAATATTGACGTACTCTATAATTCGGTCAAGCAGACGCTTTGTCACGAATCATTAATGATCAAGTGGCGGCTGAGGAAAACATGGTGATTGCATCTCTGTCAGTAGAAGACCACGCAGAATTTTACCTGACAACCGCAGTTCGCGCATTACCGGTGTCTGCAACAGACAAACATAATGCTTCTAGAAACGACCTCATCATCAAGATGACGATGAAATATGTCACTAACGGTTGGCCGTCGAAAAAGTTTGAAGGTGACATGAAGGAACTGTATCAGCGGCGGGAGTCACTATGCATCGTGAACGATTGTTTGATGTTTGGTGAAAGAGTAGTCGTGCCAGAATCCCTTCGTGCAAAAGTGCTGAGACAGTTCCATCTTGGTCATCCTGGGATTAAACGAATGAAGTCCATAGCCAGGAGTTATGCATACTGGTCTCACATCGATCACAGCGTTGGTTGAAAAATGCATGCGGTGTCAGCAGGCGGCAAAGATGAATGCCAAAATTCCGCCGGTTTCATTGTCCAAACCTGAGCATCCTTGGTCCAGGATACATGTCGACCTCGCTGGTCCAATTAATGGAATAATGTATTTAATTGTCGTCGAGGCCTTCTCTAAATGGCCGGAAGTCAGTCCCGTTATGCCGCCCACTACAACTAAGTCTAAACAGCTCCCAACTGAAATTGTCTCGCGAAATGGCATACCAGATGTGATCGTATCCGACAATGGCTCACAATTCACCTCTTCCGAATTCCAGAATTTCTGTCAACGGCTAGCCATTGAACACTTACGCTCGCCACCATACCACTCACAATCGAATGGGCAGGCGAAAAGGTTTGTGGATACGTTTAAAAGAGCATTGGTTAAGGCAAAAGTGGAGTGGACACCAGCCGGCGCGTTACAGAATTTCTTGTACGTCTATCGAACAACAAATGAGTTGTTAACGGAGCCAAAGTCCCCAGCAGAAACCTTGATAGGAAGAAGACTGAAAACGATCCACAGCCTGATGCATCTGACTAGTGCACCTTCATCAGTAGAGACAAAGCAGCAAAGACAATCCGCTTACGACGTAGGATCCCCTGTGTTTGACCGCGACTACAGAACGAACCATGGTCCTTGGGTAGGAGCGAGAGTGGTCAGAAGGGTTGGTCGAGTTATGTACGAAGTAGAGGTAGGAGGTGATAAATGGTCACGTCATCGGAATCAGATACGCAGATGGCTAACCCCGAGATCGCCCATCAAGAGCAGTAAGCCTTCCCCTTGACATCTTGCTTGATACCTTCAACCTACCGAGAGTCCCGCCACGAGTAGAAACTCAGCAGCAAGCTGTTCTTCGTTCCCGAAGGTATCCCCTCAGACAGCGGCGAACAATAGTCAAGATGCAAGTCGACCCCAGGAGAACACGTTATTAAAAAAGGGAGGAGTGTTGGGGATGTTAGATCCCTGAAATTCGCTTGATAATGCCGTATTTTGATTTTCACGTGTCGCCAGCATGGGCTGATCAGATGACCTTGAGATTTCAATTCCCACCAGGAAAATCCATGGGTGTGATTTGCTGCTGTGTATTTTAGTGTGCTATTTTCTTAACTGTCTCAAGGACGTTTCTATGTTGTATTTTGGTGAGTTTCTGAAGACCCACTGACTTTCCATATGTTTACATGTCCCTGCATATTATGCATTGTGAAATATATTCTCATAGACCGAAAATATACATTTCAAAATTTCGCATACTTAATTCACCGGAATTATTATTCAGAGAACAGAAGCTGAAATGTCGGTAGTTCTGATATCATAAAATGAAAGCTTTAAATGCTGAGTGGTCGCAAATGTCTTTTATAGAGGATACTGATGATCAACTGAATTCCCATACGTTGATTTGTCTTGATTTACTATGCAGTGTGAACTGTCTTACTTGAGGCTAGAACTTTAACTTTGAAACTCATGCCTAATTTGTTCTATCGAATTGTTCATTGGAGTTCAGGGGGTGAAATGACGTTGGTTCCGATATCACAAGTTAAAGGCTTTAAAATTTGGTCACTAAAGTTCTTGAGTTATCATATTCTTTACTAATTTTAACAACAAACAAGATTTTTAATGACGCTTATCTAATTCAAAAATTGTGTAAGAATATGTGCCTTGTCTGAAAACATTTTCAAGTTGTAAGGGTATTCAAAAGCCCTACATTTAATTATGAAAGGTTTTCATGCTGTTTTAACAAGGTCGAACTATAGTTCAGAAGAAATACTTCGTAGAAAGTAGTCCGTAACCGGAAACTAACACGGCACAGTTTTAATGAGACGTTAATATATTGCAACTGCAGCAGGCGTTCAGACTGCATTGTCCAAATATTACCAATATCAGACTTAAATTTATATGTATGTGACAAGCTCAGTTGTTGATCGATTTACTAGAATATAACGAGGTAATATTTCCAATTCGAGCACTTGGATAGCTCTTCATGAGAAAAATTATAATTTTCTTTCACTAGTAGACATACATTTACGATTTACGAAAAAGTGCACTGAAATTAGGCACTCATGTATGTATTATTTGATATCGACAGAAACTTCTAATACAAAAGACTATGTATACTTTGAAATTCTACAGCAGTTTTTAGTTTTTGTTAATCTTTCATATGTGACCTAACAAATTAGAAGTATTTATATGTTTACGTGTATAGTTTTAAATGAAAATCAACAGTATACAGTGAGACACAATTTTACAAAATGTATTTTGTTTATTGAAAAGGCTTTTTTATGAACATCAACATTTTGTGAAGAGACTTTGTCTATGACCTCTAAGTTCATTTTATCAAAAATAACCACTTAAAGTAAATTTCAAACAATATGTTTATATTCGATAACGAAAACAAGTTATGAATTGAATGATTTTTAGTGTTTTTGTGTTCACTGAACAAAAGTATAGTCTCTTTTTCGAGCAATGAACAATTTACAAAATATCTGTACTTTATAAACCTTGTAAAGATGCATCGTGTCCTGCCGACTACATAAATGCAGTGAACGGAACAATACAAGATATATTGTTTTATTCAATAAAATTGTTAGCTGCAAAATAGAAATTCAAAAATTATTGTGATTATCTTAGCGTTAGTGATAGCTACAGAAGCCTTACTAACGTTTTGATACGGAAAGAGTACGATTGAACATCAAATACTTAGAAAAGGTGACCGCGTTTCACTGTGTGTAAACAGTGATGCTCTGCAGTCTCCTTCAACAATATGATTTACCCGTGAAGGTACTCAGTGTACCTCATCCGAAACTAATATGATTTCCTTACAAAAAACAGTCTGTAACGATCGTTCTTTCAGATCAGCAGATGTGGCTCATATTTTACCAATAATCCAGTAAATCCTAATGCGTTGCTGATTGTATCGAACAATGATGGAAAAGGTACTTTCATTCTTTTTTCGCACCCTACTGTCCCATTTAATAAGTGATTTTGAATACGCTGTTGAATATTTTACATCACGAACACTTGGTGAGATCTCGATTATTCGTTAAATTGATTTTCATGTGTTAAGAGAAACGGAATGGATCCTTTACGCTTGTTTAAATGAGTAGGTTGCTGATTATTTTTATTGACAAGTATTTATTTTTAATGTAGCAGCAGATAAGCACATTCATAAAGTTTGCAACCACACTACACTTTTCATCTTTCTCGCTACAATGTTCGAAACGATAGTTAGTTAAAATGTACGGCTGAAGATGTGATTGGATGTTTTGAATTTTATTATCATTTGGATTGTATCAAAGTGATAAATCAAATAAAAAACATTTTGAAGTGTTGTTTACAATTACAGAGCCATTCAATTATTTTAACAACGACAACACAGACAACTAGTGCAGCATCAGTTAAAAATTCGACCTTTGGCAAGGAATTAATTTACGTTGTCTTTAAATTCATTATCTCACCTTGCAGATTCAACTCGGTTTACTGAAAAGCTCCGTGGCAGTAAATTTGCCTCATTTCACTTTACATGATTGAGGTCAATATGCAGTGGGCTAACAGTTGTGTGAACAAAGTCATTTCAAGAATTCGCTTATCTGAATTTTTGAAGATTGGTTACCGATTCATTAAAAACAATTGATAAAGTCTCGTAAGGAGCTCTTTGCAAACTTCTTCTTGTTTTTTCCGACATATATCGTATTTTAGTGTTATTGCACTTATAGTGGAGCTCATCATGTTACTTACCTGAAAATTACACTCACCATCTACAAGGTATACGATATTCATGAACAAAACTTGAGTTGAACATTTACAATGATGTTCATTTTTTGTGTCTATATCCAATGTGTCGCCTACGATGCCACTTGATCTTTCACAGATATCATAAACGCATGTACTCTCATTTTCAAAAACATACGTAGGATAAAATTCTAGAAAAATGTGACAATCTCTTTTGATGAATGACGACAGTAGCTTTTGTTCAATCTTTCGTATTGGGTACACATTACGAAGTGTTTTCATCTTTTAACAAATTCATTCAAGTACACACGCAAAGGACATAGATTTTGTCAAGAAATCTTTGTCATATGAGAAAACACAAGCTTGAAATAATGGATCCATTTTTGGTGAAGTCGTAATTTTGAGGTTGAGTGGTCCTGGTATGATTGACACCAACTCTAAAAACTAAATATAACCCACGAGAAGCGGTGTTGCATGGTTCAAACATTGTGTTGACCAAAATTGACTGAACTTTCATCTAACCATCCTTGATTTCAACTGCCACAAACAAGAACCTGTGAACATCCGATCAATCAAATGGATGCACTCTCGCACAAATTTGATCGCATACGACAATAGGTCTCAATGCGTCTTTACATTATTAAAAACTTTCCTTCTTCGGCTGGTTTTCAAATAATTGCGCTCGCCGTCATACAACAAGCAACCTAATAGACAAACAGAAAATATTGTGGTCAGGTTTAAAATATAATAGATTTGGCCAAAAGGGCTGAGGACACCAGCAGACTAGTGAAAAAATTTTTCGTCCCATCGTGCAACACCAAATGAGTTTGTCATAGAAAAAAAACGTTGCTGGCAGATATTTTGATAGAAAGAAGACTAAAAACAATTCACAGACTGACACATCTAAGTAAGGCGACAGTAGAGATAAAGTCGCCCTTTCAATACGCTTACGAAGTAAGATGTTTTGTGTTTATCCGTTACAATACTGCAAACCACGGTCCATGGACACGAGTGCGGGTGGGAGTTAGTCGTAATTATTTGAATTTTAGAAATTACAGATGATGATATTTACAGCTGATTACTTGATGCATCACTACAAACCGGAATATTATTTTCTAGTCTTGGTGTTATTTGTAGCTTTGGAAGAACACATCATATTGGTTGTTATTTCACAAAAGCATGTCCATCATTTATTTTAGTGTAGATCATTCCTATTCCGAAAATGTTATTTATTATAGTGAATGTGAATAGTTGATAGCTTAGTTTTTTCAGTGGTACTGCAATTGTTAGACTTGGCAACTTTCGAACTCAGAATCAGTCTTTGGAGCACAAATATATACTAAAACATTCCTCATTTTATAAGTCGAAATATTGAAAATATTTATGATTATGAACACTTTATCGTATTTAGAATAACTATATTTACAGCCTGATAATTGCCACATGTGACGTTGTTTTTCAGACTGTTTCTCTTTGTTTGCCTAAGCAGTAGGTACAGTGAAATATTTTTCTGGAATAGTGGACTATCATCCATTTAAGCTATGACACATAGTCGTGTTCCATATCTGTTTTAATTTTATTTCAATAATTAGAGCGTTTAACATAGCAATATAATTTATTTCTCGTGAGTGTTAGTTAATATTCTCACAGCAATCGAGCTGACTTCTACGCTATACCACTCCAAAATAACTCAAATTACGTTATGATAATTTTCTAGTTTTCGTAAATGTTGGATAATTTATCGTCTCCTAATAACTTTGACATTATATGTTGATAAAGTCTTGTGAAAGATAGTTTCGAAAAAGCCATTTTATTGAAATTTGTTCTTTGAATTTCAGTGAAGTACGTTTGCTAACTAAACGTAACTCTTTCGATAAAAGTTAGCCTGAGAACGATTTGGCGTAATTGTGAAGTGCTTCTAATATATTTGAAATTTCGATCTCTGAGTGTTGACTTTCAAAACAATTGAGCCTTGAGCTTGTGACTGCTCTGCTTCTACGAAGTCTAGGTTTTATCACGATTTTCATTCTAGTGAGTCCTCACTTTATGTTACCTCATGTTTTTCCACGTTTCAGTGCAAACTGTAGTAGGTGTCTAACGGTACGCTAAATTTTATCCCCTAAAATTGAAAACTCAAAATTGATATTGGACATTTGACATTGAACATATGTTATTGCATATTCGACCGTGACAGGCACTTCGATTGGAGGACAAAAAGCAGGTACTCAAGGCGTAAACGCGAAGTTGTACTATGATTCAAATGCATTAAGAAAACGTATCTGGAGTTGCCGAGAACATGAATGCAGCAAACGGAACAATACAATATGAGTTGTTTTATTTTCTTGACTTGTCAGTTGAAATTTGTATATATATATATATATATATATATATATATATATAAACAAATTTTCTTCTCCAAAAACATGGGTGGTTTGAAATCATCGCCTACACCATCAATGTTTGCTGGTCCGTAACACCAACGCCCTCCTTTTATGTTGTTAGGATCATGTTGAATGTTGAAAAGAAACTATTTTGTGTTCTTCCTGATGCTCTATGTAATTTTACGAAAGTTTTTACCTGTTTTAATGTTTGCTGCAGGTGCGGTCTACATAACTCCTATCTCAAAATGATGCCGTTTAAAATGCTTCGATGCCTGACCTTCATAATCTGGAGAATTATAGGTTCACTTCATACGGGGTGTCCTCTGCATATTACTTTCGACTTCTTGAAAGTTCTAATACAAACCTTAGTAATAATAAACCGTCTATTCACAAAATGTAGGATGATCAAATCCCAAAACATCTATAAAAACGTTTTCATGAAACAGCAGTGTCGTATAGACGTTTAAAGAAATTTTCAGTATATCGTTTTGTTTTTTTCGAAAAGACATGCTGTGCGAAATTCGTTTGTCTGAAAGTTCTGCAATCATCGTTTATTATGTAATGATCTTCATCACGTGTTTTGCACGTGTGTAAAATAATAATTAACATTATGAGCAACGTTCATATTATTTGTCAGAAATGTGCAATAGCTTTTGCGTCTGTCGATAAGTGATCGAATTATATTCTATGATCAGCGAAGTGTGAACACAGGTACTACCTAATAATCATAAACCTGATTGAAAAAGTGACTTTTGGATCGAGCGAAAATTCAATGTTGTTTCAGTAGACAAAAGAAAAAACTGAAATAATTATTTAACTGATAGTTTCCAGGATCACATATTTCAGTTGTTTTACCACGTCATTAAAAATACAAATAAGAAACATCATTAAAGGTAACCGAAGGAAGAAGTCATGATATAATAACAATATGAAGCACATGAATGATAATAAAAATGCAAACACACACGTTGAAAACAAACTATTGGATGTAGAAGGACATGACTGTCAAAACGTGTTGATATCTATCAAATTTGTTTATTGTACAGCGTCGAACTAAAGGATTGTCAACAAACAAATTATCTGAAGCAAGCTGTATTAGTATTTCGACGTAACTGTACAGAAAAAAAGAACTTTAATTTTAAATCCTTCATCAAATTTATATATCACAATTAAACTCAACACAAATTTTGATGAAATACTTCATCACATTTGCAGTCATACAGTGACTCTCACCAGATGTAGGCTTTTAGAACGTTTGTTTTCATTGATAGGAGGCCTTGAATTGAAGCAAATCCAAATTAGGTAAGATGGTAACTGCAGAAGGTGTGCAGACAGAGTTTGATTTACCAGTGTTCACATAACGCATCACTGTCCGATACACAAAATTATAAAACGTTGAAAAGTGTAATAAATGTAAATCTCCCTATCATATTCCAGTGTATTGATTTCAAATTTATTTGAATCTTTCAAAATAACAATAAACTATTTGGTGGTTACAGTAAAGATACATGATATCTGTACTGATGTCACACGACATTCTCTTTTTATGCCTCAACAGGGGCGAAATTTTCGGTTGCTCTTCACTACATTGTGATAATAAGAAAAAGGGAAAAATATGTAATGTTTCTAAGAAATTTCGTTATCTGTTTTATTCTCTAATTTATATTATGAGGTGGAGCGTGTGAGAAGGTGGTTCATATTTTACGAATCAAAGTATCTTCACGTATTCGTTTATGTTGTTGACTGTGTATGAAACTGAATTAGGGTTTCCACAGGGTATATGAACCGTTTTTCAGTCTAAAGTTCATTGATATCATAATCGCTAGTCGATCAATTTATGTTGTCAAGTTATCGGTGTATTTTAGTAAACATAAAGAGATTGTATTGAATCTTGCTAGGTTATTGCTTGAAATGAATCATGTGAGTTTGTAAATTTTATTGTCAATATATCCTCCGAGCTTTGATTTTATTCAGGGTGAAATAGCCTTATTCGTTCAGTACACGGACAAGTTTAAAGATCCATATATTCAAACGTTGATGAAGAGGAAGTTAGATAGGTATTTATAGGTTGGTAATATAGACAGATGAATGAGAAAAGTATTGAGCAGTCTTTTATTGATGAATTTTCACAAACTACTTTATTTACCGATGTTAGACTCCCTTACTGATTTTGAAAAAGTTGTACTTGTAAGTATACTTGCTACCATCAACTTGACATGGAAGATACAAGTCGAAGAATTGTTCGAATTTCTGTAAAATCAATATAATAACGTACTTCCTCTTGCTGCTTCTAACAACTTTTCAACTTCTGGCTAATTCAGTTCAACTTGGAATTATTGGCAGCATATTACCTGAATATTTCGACCATGATAACAAATTCATTATGTCGAGTGCCAGAAGCAAATGACAATATCGCAAGTTGCGATTCACCACCATGCATGTGTGTATTTGAGGTTGTCCAACAATTCACTGTCGATGTACCAGAATAACCTTAGAGTTTTGGAAGAAAGCTGCTCGATTATCTGGTATCATATTATAGTAAGTCATAAAACCCATTATTATTGACAATCTTATATCTTAACTATTCATTTAAAATCATTTTCTCATCAGTAAAATATTAGTTATGATAGATTCCAATTTCAATTCCAATTTTTTCAACAAAGTTATTTCGAAAGATCCTAGAAAAAAGTGCATTCTTCTGAAATGATTCTGTACATGAAAGGAACAAATGATGATTTGTTTGACAATTACATATTGTGAAGACGGTATGACAAACTTGTTTTGAATTTATTCTCTTAATTTTCGACTGCTTGTACATTTACTATAAAATGATTGTAAATGTTGTTTAAGTGTGTTACCTTGGATACAAGTAACGTTGACTACACGATTTT
>CALYCR020000424.1:0-13923 GCA_944470395.2 Schistosoma turkestanicum
TCATGTAGTGTGTGGTGTGTTCCTTGGGGGGAAAAAACTGTTTTTTTTTTTTTTTTTTTTTTTTTTTTTTTGTTTTTTTTTGTTTTTTTTTTTTTTTTTTTTTTTTTTTTTTTTTTTTTTTTTTTTTTTTTTTTTTTTTTTTTTGTTTTTTTTTAATTTGTTTTGTTTTTTTTTTTTGTTTTTTTTTTTTTTTTTTTTTGTTTTTTTTTTTTTTTTTTTTTTTTTTTGTTTTTTTTTTGTTTTTTTTTTTATTTTTTTTTGTTTTTTTTTTTTTTTTTTTTTTTTTTTTTTTTTTTTGTTTTTTTTTTTTTTTTTTTTTTTTTTTTTTGTTTTTTTTTTTTTTTTTTTTTTTTTTTTTTTTTTTTTTTTTTTTTTTTTTTTTTTTTTTGGGTGTTTTTTTTTTTGTTTTTTTTTTTTTTTTTTTTATTTTTTTTTTCTTTTTTTTTTTTTTTTTTTTTTTTTTTTTTTTTTGGGTATTTTTTTTTTTTTTATCTGTATGAAAAATTATTGACTCTGCTGTAGTAATATCCAAATGTCGATTATGACAATGAAGAAATTCAACTCAAAACTCTATTAATATGTATCATATTGTGGTGCTGTGGTGCGAGCTACTTATAAGTACTATATGACGTGAGTGTCAACGTAATGTCTGGCAGCATAATATGAGGGAAGATCAAGAAAGGAAGAGTTAGAAAACAATGGAATTTGTATGAAACGCATGAATAGTGACAATGGATTGATGTTTTGCAACAGGAACAGTCCAGTTTGATAGGATGGACTGTTATTTTGCAAATGAACGATTTACGATTTGGTATTCCTATTTTGCTGAGTAACTCTGTACTTTTCGTTAAATACAATTCGGTTGCCCTCACCTGTGTTCTCCTTCACTAAAATATTATTGTTACTATTAATAATACTATTATTATTAGTAGTAGTACTTGGTAATGATGACTTCATATAACTGGAAATTATTGCATTAGTTTTCTGTACCTCACTTTAAATAGACCAAAGTTTCCTATGAATCAGGAATTGCAGTTCTTATAATCACGGCTTTTCTTACTAGGTATTATTGTTTTTGTGAATTTATAGTTCCCCCCAGCAAACGTTCACGAATACTTTACTTCACTTTACTTTTTTAAGTAAGCATTATTAACAATGGAAATGATATGAAAGAATTTATATATGTATATATATTCTTTTTCGAAGAAAATTATATCACTATGATTGCCCAATTCTTCTGAAACTATGTTCCAATTAACCTTACAACAACTGCTATTTTTTTACACTTCTTTCCCTAATTGTACTGTTGTCCGTCTGTATGTATGCGTGTGCGTGTGTGTGTGTACGTGAAAATACAATAATTATTCACCGATCACTCCACCAACATGTAAATGAAGTCAATAAAACAAGAGTCATGTGACTGTTTAGTGCTGTGGTTGTTGTTGATGTGAATACAATGGAATGGAGAGTAGTTAGTTGTATGAGGCGGATGAAATGCACGCAACTACTTTTTTTTTACACATCAATCAATACAATGTCTTAATTTGTATTATTATGATTATTATGATTATTATCGTACGAAAATATTTTTAAGAAAAAAACCTACAGTGACTATCAATTTTAATTGTAAATAACTGTACTAATGTTATGACGTAAACTGACAATTTATTCATAACTGTACTTTGATTGTATATCAAATTGGTTATTATTATTATTTGACTGAAGTAGCAGTAGTAGTAGTAGTTACATTAGTACTAATCATTGTTGTCAGTAGTATGTTTAGATGGGCTGTCAGTTGGACTGTATTTGAAAAACACACATGCAGATCGATCAAATAGTTTACTACTTCACTATGAAACACGTGATGCGATCAACGTCAATGACTCATACTGATTGATGTTCACAGAAAAATTATAATCATCCCAGATAATTTGTTGAATATATATATACACGTATGATGTGCTTTTTTGGTTTACGTTGTCGGTAGAAGATTAGAGTTTAAATAATGTGAGTACTACTGAAAAGAAAAATATAAGTAGTAGTAGTAGTATTTATCGTTGTTGTACCAGTAATCATAACATGATATCTATGTTTATCATATATAAACCAACATTTTTTTAAAGATGACTATATATTTAGTCTATATACTGGTACTTATCTCACTTTCTTTAGCTTTTTATCTTTCATCTTCTCAATTCTATGCTCATTTTAAATCTTGCAAATAAGAAAAAGAATTCTAATCGAATAAATCAAACAAGGCCACTGGGACTGATCATTTTTTTTCTTAAACAAATGTTTGAGAGTTTATTACACCACGAAAAAGTTCATTTCTATATTGATTTTGTCGTTAAATCACACAGAAAAACACGTAATACAGGTTTACTTATTAAAATCATGAATCGATCAATGTTAGATCACTGGTAGAAACCTGCAAGATGTACTGAAAGGCTGTTTCGTCCTAGTACGGGATTCAACAATCAGTGAAGTTCAACCCTGTTCGGGTGTGAAGCAGTGCTCACCGTTGACAGTGTGCGAGTTTGTGCGAAACCGTGAAGTGATCAAAGTTAGCCATTCGGACAGTTAGATACCGCCTCAGTGGTCTTGATGTTAGGCATTCGCGTGCAAGACTGAAGGTCCTGGGTTCGAGTCCCGCGAGGTGCAGGAGTCGTGGGCGCGCACTACCACTGATGAGCCCCATACCAAGACGAAAAGGCCGTCTCTCAGTGCTTCTTCTTCCAAGTTTCTAATAGTGGTCTAACATTGATCGATTCATGATTTCGAATGGGTAACTCAACAATCTCCACAATCCTATTAATATAATAAAGCTTTGTAATATTATTATTATTATAATTAATATTGTCAGTATTGCCACTACTACTACTACTACTACTACTACTACTACTACTACCACTACTACTACTACTACTACTACTACTACTACTACTACTCACACTACTACTACTGTTACTACTACTGCTCACACTACCAATGAACATATCAGAAGATGTGGTTTTTGCTGTTTACATAACTAAAGAACTATTTTTTTCTACAAATAGGAAATAACATTCTGTCAATAAATTGAATATTCCAGTAAAGAAGTAAAGAGTAAACCAACAAAACAGACATTAAATGATCATAAAAAAAGACGTTGAGGGGGGTAGGCTTATACACTATCTAAAATCACCAATGTCTTGACAACAACACTAGTTTTATGTTTTTTTGTTCAAATTCTTAATCACAACATTGAAAGAACACAGAGTAAGGTAAGATCTAAAGTGTACTGGATTATGTGGTTGACATTTCAGCCAATAAAAATTGTGAAAATTTAAATCTAACATCTGCCAGTTGAAATCAGTATCCCATCAAGTTAACATACGAAAGAATCTCTCTGCGTGTTTTGTTGGCTGATTGATCTTAGTATAACTTTATTTGTTTTTTTATGATTGTTTTACAACATGGTATCTGTTGATTGTGTAGGGTTGACTGATATTTATAAGAAATTGTAATTAGTCTGTTTCCATAGTTGTTGTCATCAAAATTTATCATAGGAAACTTGGTATCATATTTCTAACATTAAATAACTCTTAAATTGAAGTCGGAAATCGATCATTGTTAGACCAACATTCAAAACATGGAAGCAATGGATGAGTGTTTCATCCTAGTGTGTGACTCTTCAGTAGTGCACAGCCACGAACCTCACATAGTAGAATCCAGTCTAGAATTGTTGGTTTCTCACTCGAACGCTTAATCTTTAAGTTACTGAACGCATGTCCAACTCCTGATCATTCGAAGGTTGCGCGCAACCTTATCCACTGTCTTCCATGGGTAACTGTCTACACCCGACAAGATTGAGCTCCACTGCTCATAGCTTCTCACTGGAGCTTCGAAAATTTCCTCATGAAGTTAATCATCACACAGTTCGTGAGATTGTTTTGTTTTACACTGAAATCATAAATCAGTCATTGTTTGACCGCCAATCGATATGATTTTTTTTTTACAAAATAGTGAATTTGAGTTAATCTGTATACCACAATGAAGACATGTCCATACAGAAAGAGATATATATATATATATTACACTACTTTCTATCTTCATATAACAAGAACAATAAAATAGAAATTTGTCTAAATAAAATTCATATCTGGACTATTTGAACTCAAGAACTCAATGGTTAATATGTTTGTCCTAATCATTGTGTGTGAATATATATATATATAATTAATATATATATATATATATATATATATATATATATATATATATATTAACACTGAGACCTAATCGGCACACACATATATTTATTTATCTGTGACAACAAGTTTTAACTAGAACGAACTAATGACAATCCATATTTTTCAATAATAGTTATGAAGATTATTGGTTTTACACACTGAAACCATCAATCTATTAATGTTAGACTAAAGGTTAGACTGAAGCTCCTGGGTTCGAATCGTGCAGGATACGTGGATACACACTGACACTGATGAGTCCCATATTAGGACGAAACGGCCGTCCAGTATTTCTTCCATATTTCTAATAGTGGCCTAACGATGATTGATTGATGATTTCAAATCATATTTTACAAAATTACATTATTTACTTGCATGTAGTCTTTCTCTCTCTATCAGTAGTGAATATCAGAAGAGAGAATAAGTGATTCATACGAAAAAAATCGTTTGTCATTGATAAGCTGTTTATGAAGATTATTGAGTTTCTAGTAGATTATGTCATATATTGATTTTTTGCAGGTGATACTTTATCCTCCTAACTTGAGATTTCTTAACTAGTAGCCATCACCAACACTACTGACAATCGAACCTAGTATATTCTTCTCTGCCCTACGTGTTTATTCTTTATACCACTGGATCAGATTCTCAACAATGTGTACATCTGCCTTGAATGTTTTCCAAGCATCTTCCATTTGACGGAGTTAAACTCCAGTGATCTCGTCTTATTGTTCGAATTTGGAGTACGACTTCTTAAATGTAGTCATTAGTGAGCATATTACCATTACTGGTACGAATGGCTTCTGGAGATTGTTTGTAAAAATTAGAAAATAACCTTAGATTACTTACTTACTTACTTACTTACGCCTGTTACCCCCAATGGAGCATAGGCCGCCCACCAGTTTTCCCCCAACCTACTCTGTCCTGGGCTTCCCTTTACAGTTCTGTCCAATTTTTGTTCATTCCTCTCCTATCTTCCTCGATTTCTAAACGTAATGTATTCCTTGGCCTTCCTCTTTTACTTTTGCCTTCAGGGTTCCATGTGAGGGCTTGTCTTGTGACTCAGTTTGGTGTTTGTCTCAGTGTGTGTCCTATCCAGTTCCAACTCTTCTTCCTGATTTCCTACTCCACTGGAATCTAGTTTCTTCTCTCCCACAGTTCGTTGTTGCTGATGGTTTCTGTCCGACAAATCCGGAGTATTTTGCGTAGACAACTGTCCATAAATACTTGTATCTTCTGGATGATGACTTTCGTAGTTCTCCAAGTTTGTCATGACATTTGTTTAGTGAAAATTGTCTCTTTGGTCGTGGTTGCTAGTTCGTTTTGAGGCTTATTATTGGTTTGAATATTCCAGTATGCAGTTCCTGAGCTGTAACTAACTGAGTTAGTACACACTTTTTTGAATATTTTTTTAATTCGCTTTCTCTCTCTTTTTCGTACCACCAGTGGTTTTTTATGTGCGATTCCTTCATTTACTTTCTCCCGCCCCCCCTCCCTTGACATTCACTGCTTCACTTGAATATTCAACATTTTTGTCAATGTGTTCAATAGAAAAAAATATTAAATTGATGTCAAAATTAAATACTATGATTGGTAAAATAAAATTCACACAAAAGCAAGAAGAAAACAATGTCATCTTTCATGGAAGTAAATGTTTGTTTTAAACGCAAAACATAAAGTTATCTACAAAGATGGAAGGGTTTTTCTTAAGAATGTGGTTAATTTTTAGGTGCTATGCCTCACAGATTAAAACTCAGTGTATTATCATAAACGAGCCTATAAAGTGGGAATTTTCCTCTCTACTATAGAGCTCCTCATCAGTATACATCCATGCCTATGGACTAAGCGCCTGTGAATCTATTAGAATTCACTTAAAGTATTATCGTAAACCAACCCATAATATGGAGGTTTTTCTTTCTTGTATGGAGCTCCTCATTGATATGCATTCATGCTAATGAAACTAAGGGCCTCCGAATCTAAAGGTGAATACTTAACTGTTAGAAAAGTTAGATTAGCATCTGTCGGTACATTTTTCCCAACTTCTACTTGTATTTTTTTTAGTATAGAGAGTAGTCTTAAGTCTGGCACTCATTTTTAGTTTGGTCGATAATATTCCGAATATTTCCGAAAGGAACAGTTGTTTTCTCTCCTTGAAGTTGTAATTTTGAATTCATGAGGGATCATGTTTTGTAGTATACAATTCATGGGAAAGTTTGACTTCAAATTGAAGGTCAAACTTTCCCCATGAATCTTGTAGACTACAAAACTGATCCCTCATGAATTCAAAATTACAAACTTCCAAGGAGAGAAAACAACTGTTCACTTTCGGAATATTCGGAATATTATCGACCAAACTAAAAATGAGTACCAGATTTAAAACTACTCTCTATACTAAAAAAAAATACAAGTAGAAGTTGGGAAAATGTACCGACAGATGCTAATCTAACTTTTCTAACAGTTAAGTATTCACCTTTAGATTCGGAGGCCCTTAGTTCATTAGCATGAATGCATATCAATGAGGAGCTCCATACAAGAAAGAAAAACCTCCATATTATGGGTTGGTTTACGATAATACTTTAAGTGAATTCTAATAGATTCACAGGCGCTTAGTCCATAGGCATGGATGTATACTGATGAGGAGCTCTATAGTAGAGAGGAAAATTCCCACTTTATAGGCTCGTTTATGATAATACACTGAGTTTTAATCTGTGAGGCATAGCACCTAAAAATTAACCACATTCTTAAGAAAAACCCTTCCATCTTTGTAGATAACTTTATGTTTTGCGTTTAAAACAAACATTTACTTCCATGAAAGATGACATTGTTTTCTTCTTGCTTTTGTGTGAATTTTATTTACCAATCATAGTATTTAATTTTGACATCATTTAATATTTTTTCTATTGAACACATTGAAAAAATGTTGAATATTCAAGTGAAGCAGTGAATGTCAAGGGAGGGGGGGCGGGAGAAAGTAAATGAAAATCCACTAAAAACAACTGTTTACGAAAAAGAAGAGAAACGAATTAAAAAATATTCACAAAATGTACTACTCAGTTGATTACAGCTCAGGAACTGCATACTGGAATATTCAACCAATAATAACTCAAAACAACTAGCAACCAACACCAAAGAGACAATTTTCAATACAAATGTCAAGACAGTTCTACTGTATGGAGCGGAAACTTGGAGAACTACGAAAGTCATCATCCAGAAGATACAAGTATTTATGGACAGTTGTCTACGCAAAATACTCCGGATTTGTCGGACAGAAACCATCAGCAACAACGAACTGTGGGAGAGAAGAAACTAGATTCCAGTGGAGTAGGAAATCAGGAAGAAGAGTTGGAACTGGATAGGACACACACTGAGACAAACACCAAACTGAGTCACAAGACAAGCCCTCACATGGAACCCTGAAGGCAAAAGTAAAAGAGGAAGGCCAAGGAATACATTACGTTTAGAAATCGAGGAAGATAGGAGAGGAATGAACAAAAATTGGACAGAACTGTAAAGGGAAGCCCAGGACAGAGTAGGTTGGGGGAAAACTGGTGGGCGGCCTATGCTCCATTGGGGGTAACAGGCGTAAGTAAGTAAGTAAGTCAGTTAACTAAGGTTATTTTCTAAATTTTACTAACAATCTCCAGAAGTCATTCGTACCAGTAATGGTAATATGCTCACTAATGACTACATTTAAGAAGTCGTACTCCAAATTCGAACAATAAGACGAGATCACTGGAGTTTAACTCCGTCAAATGGAAGATGCTTGGAAAACATTCAAGGTAGATGTACACACTGTTGAGAATCTGATCCAGTGGTATAAAGAATAAACACGTAGGGCAAGAAAGAATATACTAGGTTCGATTGTCAGTAGTGTTGGTGATGGCTACTAGTTAAGAAATCTCAAGTTAGGAGGATAAAGTATCACCTGCAAAAATCAATATATGACATAATCTACTAGAAACTCAATAATCTTCATAAACAGCTTATCAATGACAAACGATTTTTTCGTATGAATCACTTATTCTCTCTTCTGATATTCACTACTGATAGAGAGAGAAAGACTACATGCAAGTAAATAATGTAATTTTGTAAAATATGATTTGAAATCATCAATCAACCATTGTAAGGCCACTATTAGAAATATGGAAGAAACATTGGACGGCCGTTTCGTCCTAGTATGGGACTCATCAGTGGCAGTGTGTATCCACGTCTCATGCGCCTCACAGGATTCGAACCCAGGAGCTTCAGTCTAACCTTTAGTCTAACATTAATAGATTGATGGTTTCAGTGTGTAAAACCAATAATCTTCATAACTATTATTGAAAAATATGGATTGTCATTAGTTCGTTCTAGTTAAAACTTGTTGTCACAGATAAATAAATATATGTGTGTGCCGATTAGGTCTCAGTGTTAATATATATATATATATATATATATATATATATATATATATATATATATATATATATTCACACACAATGATTAGGACAAACATATTAACCATTGAGTTCTTGAGTTCAAATAGTCCAGATATGAATTTTATTTAGACAAATTTCTATTTTATTGTTCTTGTTATATGAAGATAGAAAGTAGTGTAATATATATATATATATCTCTTTCTGTATGGACATGTCTTCATTGTGGTATACAGATTAACTCAAATTCACTATTTTGTAAAAAAAAAATCATATCGATTGGCGGTCAAACAATGACTGATTTATGATTTCAGTGTAAAACAAAACAATCTCACGAACTGTGTGATGATTAACTTCATGAGGAAATTTTCGAAGCTCCAGTGAGAAGCTATGAGCAGTGGAGCTCAATCTTGTCGGGTGTAGACAGTTACCCATGGAAGACAGTGGATAAGGTTGCGCACAACCTTCGAATGATCAGGAGTTGGACATGCGTTCAGTAACTTAAAGATTAAGTGTTCGAGTGAGAAACCAACAATTCTAGACTGGATTCTACTATGTGAGGTTCGTGGCTGTGCACTACTGAAGAGTCACACACTAGGATGAAACACTCATCCATTGCTTCCATGTTTTGAATGTTGGTCTAACAATGATCGATTTACGATTTCAATTTAAGAGTTATTTAATGTTAGAAATATGATACCAAGTTTCCTATGATAAATTTTGATGACAACAACTATGGAAACAGACTAATTACAATTTCTTATAAATATCAGTCAACCCTACACAATCAACAGATACCATGTTGTAAAACAATCATAAAAAAACAAATAAAGTTATACTAAGATCAATCAGCCAACAAAACACGCAGAGAGATTCTTTCGTATGTTAACTTGATGGGATACTGATTTCAACTGGCAGATGTTAGATTTAAATTTTCACAATTTTTATTGGCTGAAATGTCATCCACATAAACCAGTACACTTTAGATCTTACCTTACTCTGTGTTCTTTCAATGTTGTGATTAAGAATTTGAACAAAAAAACATAAAACTAGTGTTGTTGTCAAGACATTGGTGATTTTAGATAGTGTATAAGCCTACCCCCCTCAACGTCTTTTTTTATGATCATTTAATGTCTGTTTTGTTGGTTTACTCTTTACTTCTTTACTGGAATATTCAATTTATTGACAGAATGTTATTTCCTATTTGTAGAAAAAAATAGTTCTTTAGTTATGTAAACAGCAAAAACCACATCTTCTGATATGTTCATTGGTAGTGTGAGCAGTAGTAGTAACAGTAGTAGTAGTGTGAGTAGTAGTAGTAGTAGTAGTAGTAGTAGTAGTAGTGGTAGTAGTAGTAGTAGTAGTAGTAGTAGTAGTAGTAGTGGCAATACTGACAATATTAATTATAATAATAATAATATTACAAAGCTTTATTATATTAATAGGATTGTGGAGATTGTTGAGTTACCCATTCGAAATCATGAATCGATCAATGTTAGACCACTATTAGAAACTTGGAAGAAGAAGCACTGAGAGACGGCCTTTTCGTCTTGGTATGGGGCTCATCAGTGGTAGTGCGCGCCCACGACTCCTGCACCTCGCGGGACTCGAACCCAGGACCTTCAGTCTTGCACGCGAATGCCTAACATCAAGACCACTGAGGCGGTATCTAACTGTCCGAATGGCTAACTTTGATCACTTCACGGTTTCGCACAAACTCGCACACTGTCAACGGTGAGCACTGCTTCACACCCGAACAGGGTTGAACTTCACTGATTGTTGAATCCCGTACTAGGACGAAACAGCCTTTCAGTACATCTTGCAGGTTTCTACCAGTGATCTAACATTGATCGATTCATGATTTTAATAAGTAAACCTGTATTACGTGTTTTTCTGTGTGATTTAACGACAAAATCAATATAGAAATGAACTTTTTCGTGGTGTAATAAACTCTCAAACATTTGTTTAAGAAAAAAAATGATCAGTCCCAGTGGCCTTGTTTGATTTATTCGATTAGAATTCTTTTTCTTATTTGCAAGATTTAAAATGAGCATAGAATTGAGAAGATGAAAGATAAAAAGCTAAAGAAAGTGAGATAAGTACCAGTATATAGACTAAATATATAGTCATCTTTAAAAAAATGTTGGTTTATATATGATAAACATAGATATCATGTTATGATTACTGGTACAACAACGATAAATACTACTACTACTACTTATATTTTTCTTTTCAGTAGTACTCACATTATTTAAACTCTAATCTTCTACCGACAACGTAAACCAAAAAAGCACATCATACGTGTATATATATATTCAACAAATTATCTGGGATGATTATAATTTTTCTGTGAACATCAATCAGTATGAGTCATTGACGTTGATCGCATCATGTGTTTCATAGTGAAATAGTAAACTATTTGATCGATCTACATGTGTGTTTTTCAAATACAGTCCAACTGACAGCCCATCTAAACATACTACTGACAACAATGATTAGTACTAATGTAACTACTACTACTACTGCTACTTCAGTCAAATAATAATAATAACCAATTTGATATACAATCAAAGTACAGTTATGAATAAATTGTCAGTTTACGTCATAACATTAGTATAGTTATTTACAAATAAAATTGATAATCACTGTAGGTTTTTTTCTTAAAAATATTTTCGTACGATAATAATCATAATAATCATAATAATACAAATTAAGACATTGTATTGATTGATGTGTAAAAAAAAAGTAGTTGCGTGCATTTCATCCGCCTCATACAACTAACTACTCTCCATTCCATTGTATTCACATCAACAACAACCACAGCACTAAACAGTCACATGACTCTTGTTTTATTGACTTCATTTACATGTTAGTGGAATGATCTGTGAATAATTATTGTATTTTCATGTACACACACACGCACACGCACACGCATACATACAGACGGATAACAATATAATTAGGGAAAGAAGTGTAAAAAAATAGCAGTTGTTGTAAGGTTAATTGGAACATAGTTTCAGAAGAATTGGGCAATCATAGTGATATAATTTTCTTCGAAAAAGAATATATATACATATATAAATTCTTTCATATCATTTCCATTGTTAATAATGCTTACTTAAAAAAGTAAAGTGAAGTAAAGTATTCGTGAACGTTTGCTGGGGGGAACTTTAAATTCACAAAAACAATAATACCTAGTAAGAAAAGCCGTGATTATAAGAACTGCAATTCCTGATTCATAGGAAACTTTGGTCTATTTAAAGTGAGGTACAGAAAACTAATGCAATAATTTCCAGTTATATGAAGTCATCATTACCAAGTACTACTACTAATAATAATAGTATTATTAATAGTAACAATAATATTTTAGTGAAGGAGAACACAGGTGAGGGCAACCGAATTGTATTTAACGAAAAGTACAGAGTTACTCAGCAAAATAGGAATACCAAATCGTAAATCGTTCATTTGCAAAATAACAGTCCATCCTATCAAACTGGACTGTTCCTGTTGCAAAACATCAATCCATTGTCACTATTCATGCGTTTCATACAAATTCCATTGTGTTCTAACTCTTCCTTTCTTGATCTTCCCCCATATTATGCTGTCAGACATTACGTTGACACTCACGTCATCTACTACTTATAAGTAGCTCGCACCACAGCACCACAATATGATACATATTAATAGAGTTTTGAGTTGAATTTCTTCATTGTCATAATCGACATTTGGATATTACTACAGCAGAGTCAATATTTTTCATTACAGATAACAGTTTTTTCCCCCAAGGTAACAACCACACACTACATGACGTTGTCGGGGACGTTAGCTCCCCCAAAACTCTTTTGATAAAGGTCCTAATTTTAGATTTTATGTATTTCCGCGCATCGGCTGCTCAGTTGACATTGAGATTACATTTCCCAGCTCAGAAAATCTTTGACTATTATTGGTTGATGTGTAATTTTAGTACGGTGTGTTTGTGTCTCTCCCAAGGACGTTTCTATCATTGTATAAATAAACTCAATTCGTATGCTTGTGGACCTCATATTTTCTGTGTGTTTGTAGAATACACTTTCTACGCCATGTCAAGATTTTTAGGTCTACTTAATGGGGCCTTGGGACCGCTCGAATTAGAGTAGTAGCTTATCGTGTGTCATTGGATCATTTGCCTTTGCTCTACGTCTACCGACTAAGGTGAACTCGTAAACTAGCATTCAAGCATATCTCTAATTGACGAATACATCTAACATCTCTCACAATAAGAAAAAAAATCGCATTCCTTTTCAATGATTTTATAGGTTTCACAAAAGGAAATTGACCTTTTATTTTATATTTTTTTTACGAAATTATATGAATAAAAAAATGGAAATCCTACCCAGAAAAACAAACAAAACAGAACAAAGAACATAATTCTTAGCACATGAATAAACAAAACTAGTTAGTGAACAGTGTGACTTACCACGACATTTAGTATCTTCATCTGTGGCTGCTTTGACTGATTTAATTTTTGTTTGATCCGGTGGCAATTGCCATAATTGTTCATCATCAAAATTTTCCGGTAATCCTTTTATGTATAAATTAGTTCTAGACATTTTCTCTGTGACATGACCATTTTGATGTGGATGTGTGGAAAATTTCTGACCAGTACCACCAGTACCACCAGCACCTCCAATCTTATCACGATCAACATCATTGTTACTACTACTACTACTACTATTGAGGATAGTAGTAGTAGTAACAGCACCACAACCTGTGATACTATTATTGCCACTATTTTGATTCGATGTCATACTGATATCATTCATACTACTCATGGTTGTGTTGACATGGATACTACTAGTTGACTTTGTATGATTATTATTGGTACATTGAATAGATTCATTGGATAAATATCCTTTCAGTCCATTCTGTTCAATACAATTGGCTAAATCTTTCATTGATTCTGTACGATTTTGTTCCATGGAACTGTGTGAACGCATCTTAGTCTCTTGTTGTTGTTGTTGTGATTGTTGTTGTTGTTGTTTCGGCGAGGAATCCGCTGAATAAATGTATGTTTCATTCGATGTTGGCATGTGTGGATATGATTGAGGAGTTTTGTTTTGTCGTTTGATTAGGCAAATTAATGTGAGAAGCTGTTTTTGTGTGTTTCTCTTATTATTGTTATTATCAAAATAAACTTAATTCCTTTGGTTGATATTTCCAAACAACAAGAATCTGAAGCATGAAAATATGACGTTGGATGTAAAGAAAAATATACAATCAATATCCTCCTAATGTTATAAACG
>CALYCR020000425.1:0-13919 GCA_944470395.2 Schistosoma turkestanicum
CACTAATCACTCTAAATCAACTTCCTTGACCATGAGAAAGCTTTTAGCAGTGTGGAATAGAAAACATTATGGAGCCTTTGTCGACACTATAGTTTAACTGAGAAGATTGTCAACATCATGAGGAATTTTTATAACGAAGGACCTTGCAATATCGTGCATGGAGGATGGGTCACAGATTCATAGCAAGAGAGGGTCGATGTTAGACGAGGCTGCTTATTCTCACCATTCTTTTTTCTTCTAGTGGTTGACTGGATTATGAAGACGTCAGCATCTGATAGGAAGCACGGAATACAGTGGACAGCTGGTATGCACCTGGACGAATTGAACTTTACAAGTGAACTAGCTGTTCTATTTCGTGCACAGCAATATGTGCAGGTGGAGACGACCAGTGTAACAAGAGCAGTAGGCCTTAACATAAATAAGAGGAAAAGGCATGACCTTCAGATGCAAAACCATGTGTACCAACCAAATCACACTTGTTGAAGAGGCTTTGGAAGATGTGGAAACTGTTGCATGCCTAGGAAAAACAAGTCAGAATTTTTAATGCTAACGTCAAAGTATTTATACTGTATGTAGCGGGAACTTGGAAAATACGAAAGCCAACATTCAAAAGAGACAGCTGTTTATAAAGCGTTGTTTACACAAGATAATCCGAAACCGGATTTTTACGAGGTAAGCCGTAATTTGGAATCCTCATGAAAAATTCTCAAGGAAAAGAAGAAGACCAAGTTACACCTTGAGCCAGAAATTGGCAGCAGATCTAGAATGAATGGATAGCATTTGAGAACAACGAGGAAGGTAAGCTCAGAACAGAGACAGTTTGAGATTCCTGGTCGGTCGTATATACTCCTCAAGGTGTATGTAAGTTTATATCTGTTTGTAAGATTCTTGAACGAACAATCCAGTTGAGCATCGATTTTCTGATTTTATGAATTGAAAGTTTAGAATAGCAAGAATAAAGTACATTTACAAAACTTTCAAATTATGTTTCAAAAATTTATTTTCATTCATGATAACAAAGAACAAAACGTTTGTGTTATTTCAATAAAAATTCAAAGTTTACCTCGTTGATTTATTTGTTAGTATAACCGTTTTTAAGATTAGAATAGGTAGACAAATGAATTATCAGTGCTTCTATCTTTGGTATTTATAATCCTATTTAATCTATTTTCTACTACTATCCTTGACTTTTAAAAATACTGTAAACAAATAATTCTGACAATCGACCATAAACAATAACATTGTTGGTCAGGTCTTTCTACTCAAAATAACATTTGTTTTTAATTTCTGTTTCCGATCCAAATCCCAATTCGGTAGCTTTATTGATTTATGAATCCTATCATTTCAATCTTAGAAGGTAATTTGTTATAACCCTAGGAAAATATTTATCTCAATAATGAGATTTACATCAACTATCCACGACATTTATCTGATAGTAACCATGTAAAGAGCACTAGTTCAGTTATTTAGCTTAGAATAGTTATTCTATGTACTAGAATAGTTATTCTATGTACTTGATTCAGTGACATAATTTAGACAAGTTTATGCTTAAATGTTTGTCATTGAAATAAAGTTTCAACACTTATCGCATCTATTTATTTACTTAAACTATTCTAAGCTGACTGATGCTATCAAATCTATGACTACCAAATAGGTATACAAGTTTGAAATTTTGTTCAAAGTAACCATCAGTGAAAACTTTCATTTTTGTTAACATTCGTGTTAACTGTGAAATTTCATCTGGTTGAAAGTAACATATCTTTTATAGTATACATATTCACACATCTAACCCTAAAGTCTTATATTTTACATGCATTCAAGAATAATTAAATTGATGAAATATCTTACAAAAGTCAATAATAGTTCATTTCGTAGATCTTACCGCGAATTTCGATCAAATTCTTGTAAACATCTATTGAAGCCAAAATGAAACACGACGTAAATTTCGTGGTCTTAATTGAAATAGTCTTCCAGTCTTCCATAATGTACGAACGTTCCATGTACCTAAAAAAATGGTTGTTCTGGTTGTCAGAAGAGGCATCGGCCCCGTGACTTCCAAGAGAACTCGGCTTTCATCACGCGACATCATAATTCTTCTTCCAACTCCCAGGGCAGAGTTAAAATGGTTTGAAATATTTTTTCTGGTTAGCGGTTTTTGGCAAGTTAGTTTTTGAAGGAATAGGATCGCTAACCCCATGTCCGGCAGTAGCCCCGAAGGTTCTACTGGCGGAGTTCGTGGTCTTTATTACTGAAATTAATTTTTGTCTCCTGCAAAGTAATTTGCAAATACTAATGTTATGATTTTGTTTCGGATCATGAGTCTTAATTCTATTCACTGTAATTAACAGTTGCATTGAAGTGACAGAAATTAACCAAATTGCAGACGTTTGTGAAAGAAATGTCCGTTCTGGTACAGGTTATTCGATTTACTTTGAGATATTTTAAATGGTTGGTTGTCATTCATGTTAATATTTAACAACAGTGACAAATAATATTTTTGGACCAGAAGAGTAGAAGAAATCGTGTGACTAAATAGCAAATAAAGAAAATAGTTAATTACTGAAGCAAATTTGAAAATATCATGATCTAAAATGATATGCTGTCCTTATAATTTACGGATAAAACTTTATTTATTATTTTGGACTGGTTTTTTTTAATCTTTGTAGGTGATGCTATTAAGATGTTAAAATCATCTAAAGAGAATTAGACAGCTATTTCATACGTGTATGCGACTGACCGATGGTGAGCAATCAAGAACCAAGAAAATACACGTTTATCATCCGTTTTTCAGTGATTCAGAACTGTCAGACTTAAAACATAGCAAAATTTTCACTTCTTATGACTTTCAGCCCAAACAGATGAATAGTAGCATTATAAGCTAAATGTTAAACTGATCTATCACAATGATCATCTATTGTAGATTTTTGAGACCATCCCTCAGCCAACTTCTTCACTGTTCATAAATTATGAAAATATCTTAAATCATGATGTAATAATAATGATAATAAAGTCTCTATCTGTACTGTTCGCTTGAAATTTATGAAATAGTATAAATATACGCTAAAAACTTCTCTAGATATCAATTATTCGCTTATATCTAGTTGTATTCCAGCTCTTGATTCGATTTCTCGCTTTATTTCTTCATAAATATTCTCAGTACTATCAATAATTATTTTCAATTTTGGTAATTTACTAAGGGCAGAGACAAATTAACCTTTATGATTCACTCGTACTACATAAATAATTGGATATTTATTAACTGATATTTTATCATGTAAGTTTAATTTAATTACGTTTGAATCATTCTATATGAAATCAGTTCACTAATAATACTAAACTGTACTACTTATGGATATTTAACTTTCATACGATTTGGTGCATTTATATCACTTTTAGTAGTAAAATGATATGCTTATTATTAATACTTCGATTATTACATTTAAGAATTTTTGGAAATACACACTTTCAATTGTCTACAAACATTCACTCACAAAATTCTTACTTATCATAATTTTGTTCATTTGAATAGTTAATCCTCATTATTAAAATTTCAGTAATTACTTCTTCACCCCCTCCTCACCAACTTTGAATTAATAAGTTTCCAACAGATAAATTACTTACTTACTTACTTACGCCTGTTACCCCCAAAGGACCATAGACCGCCCACCAAACAGATAAATACTGACCACTATTAATTACAGTATTGATGACGTTTTCAGTACTACTTGTTCTGTTATCGTAAGCAATTCTTTGCATTATTTGTAAAATATCGCAACTACTTCCTTTCTGACATAAATTCAATATTCAGTCATTCAGAAATGAATGTTTCTTCAATATGCAGTATGCAACTTATTGTAAATAGTGAAGGTTTTCTGTAAGTTGAGGTGCTGCGGCTATTTCGACATTTTGCACATATTGGCCGCATGAATTTAAACATCTATATAGTGATTTAACTATAAATCATACAACTGTACAGCTTAATAATAAATTCACTGAAAAGAGATCTTTTCTTTTTGTGTTTAAAATCACTTTGTCTTAATTTACTTAAATTAAAGTGTTAGTTTGTTTTGGTGAAAAAGTTATTGCTTTCTCCGCTAGTGTAACAATCTTTTAACATTCTACACTGAAAACATTTTTAATGAATGTTGAGATTTGAAAACCTCAAATTACAGTTATATCATAACTAAGAGATTAAACAGCTGAACAGTTTCATAAAGTTTGATATTAAAGATGTATTTTTAGTTATTATATAGTATGTCAGATGATTTTTTTTTCTTAAACAAATAAGTTTATTACGAATGGAAGTTTCATAACACACAAATTTCTTATTGATTATATAAACATCTAAATCAGTAACAGAATCGTGCTATCAAAGATTATTTATTTACGATGTTATTTTTCCTAAATCTAACATGGACATATTGTTCTCATTCTACCAATTTTCAAACCAGAATAATTAAAAAGGATTTACTTTATTTGGTTTGTTAATTTCCAAAGAATATTCACAAACAAATCCGATTATATAATACTTCATGTATTTTTATAATTCCTCTATAATAATATAAGATGTAATAAGTATATTTTCACCTGAGAAATGAACAGATGTTTTCAATATTGTTGTTGCGTGTATACCTACCTCATAAGCAACTAAAATGGTGTTTTTTGTTGTTGTTTCAATGAACCAGTGGCAACATTACATACTGGTTATTTTTCTCTTCTATTAAAAATAATAATGAAATGCAATGCAATAATATGTCAGTTAAAGAAAAAGTAAATTTTTTGAAAAAAAAGGAAATGATTTTTTCTTTTTCAAAATGTTTCAAAGTAAAGTTATAGTAGGAACTAGTTAAACAGTATATTGGTCTGGATTCTCTAAATACTCATTAATTAGTAACAAGTTTCATGTTTGTTTAGGTTCTTTGGTGTGGATCAAATATATCATTGTGCGGCTGCTGATGCATGTGATTTAATATTGCATACACTATATTGAAATGTTAGATAGTTGAAGATAAGAATTAAGTAATATGGTGTAGGGCAATTGGAAAGAATTAATTCATCAAATTTTTTCCTCGACAGATAGACAGACAGATACAACGCAGAACTGCGTACATAAGTGCATTAGTTCAGGTTTCCATACCACGTCAGCACAGAGACGTAACTGTCAGTTCAAATCCAAGCGTCATAGCGATAGTAGAATTATTAGCAGCAATGGAGAAGATTAGAGAGCAAAGATATGATTTGAGAAGTATAATTCAGTGCGATAAATTTAGAAAGAGAAAGACAGAGGTGATGAGAAATTCAGAAGGTTAGAATTTGAGAGAACACAAAGAGTGGATGCACCTGCGCCATTGCAAACAATTCTGAGCCATGTCATTCAAGGTCTCTAACCATTGGTGACTTTCGTATCGCGGACCCCAACCAGGTAGCCTACACCTACCAACATGACTCAATCCACTTTTACGTCAACAACAAAATGTTAAATCAATTTTTAGTGACTCGTTCATTTTTCTCTATATTTTATGAACATACTTTCTTAATTTTTTTCTCAGTAATAATAAACTAAAGCAATGTATAATACTTTGGTTAATTTAATCAGAAATCTCATTATTGTTACTAATGTGTCATGTTTATACTTTTAAATGAAGTTATTCATATAACCTTCTTTACTGTTTACCAATTTACTTTCGATAATCAGCAGAAAGAAATGATGTGGAAGCATACATCAAAAGTGAGGAAAAACAATTTTATTGCTGGAAAACAATTCATTAAACACATCAGTAATGTTTAATGGTTTTAAATTAAATGATTAAATGTACATTTAATTGTGGGCGAAATTCAACTAAGAAATTAACTGTTTTATGCTGATTTATACAATGTCTCATAAACACATTGTTTATTAATATTTAATTACTTCGGTTTATTGCATTTTCAGTTAATGCATGCCTATATAATTTGAACGACCATGTGAAATCTCTATGCATCATAATCAAGCTTCAATTAACTGAAAGGTTTTTTCAAATAAAATCTAAAGTTATTGACCATAGTTGATTGGGAAAACAGAGATTTCTCGGCTTTTTATCAGCACCAAATAAATATCTTATAAGGCGATAACTTTGTCGACTGATTACATTGAAATGATCAAGTGTCAGAAACACATACAAGATAATACTTACGCTATGAATGAGACTAATAGGGTGTGTGATTTAAAACGAATACTATTAAATATCTATTTTTTTGGTTATATAACTATAGGCATATTTTTGAAGGTTCAATTCAGACATTACTTATGTAAAACCAATGAATTAGATGTCAGTATATATTAAAATGTCATTAAAAATTAAAGTAATAATTTATTCCTTTACCAACTACGTGCTTTTATAGTTATTAATAAACTTTCATCTGTAATTTTTAACTGGAATTGTTTAAAATTCATGGTCGTAGAGCTGATTTTGTATTTAATCTTTCAATAAAATTTTACAAAATCAGTTTTCCAGATCTTTTGGACAGAAAAGCAAGTTTACTTGAATAAGATTGAATAATTGTCTAGCCGTCTGACTTTACAAAATTTAGATTACTGGCTAGAACTGAGAGATAAAATAAGCATCTGTAGTAACAAAGTACGCATGCTTCATTGTGTGCTTATCTTCTGTACGTTGATTAGGAAAAAGCTGAGACAAATAGGCTTAATTTTATCGTTAATTATGCCTCGCTAGAGTGGTGTACAACTTAAAAGTCTATACATAATAAATCTGAAACTACTTTTAATCTTCTGAGGGTTTCTTCACGGATAAAATAAACTAATGATTTGAATGATCAAATAGGCGAAAAAGCCTCTCTGTTCAAAATAAAAACTTTTTCACATGAGTTACAATGTCTTTTCACAATATCCCTAGAAAAACTGATCGTGAACCTTAAAAGATTAATCTAGAAATTTGAAAAATTTATTCATTTTCCAATATTTATGTGTGTTGTAAGATTGGCAAGTAGCTAAATTCTCTTTAGTACCTCAATCTAGATGACAAGACAGATAAAATATGATTGAATGGCTAATAATATTTAAATTCTGATCAAAACAAATACTTAATAGGGATATGATTTGTTTTGTAATAAACAAGGTAAATATCTACAGTGTTGTAGTTTTGAAATAATGACTGTTTGAATAATAAATAAAAAACATGTAGTTCTCTTTTTTTTGATTTAACAAATTTACTGAAGTAAAACAAAAAAGAGGAGTATTAACCATATGGCGTGTAGTTATTAAATGAATAATTTTGTCATCTTTATGATAATCGTGTTCTTTTATGGAATTTGATAGAGAATAATGGGAACTGTCTTTCAGCTTTACTTAATTTAAAAAGCAATAAGGTAGATTTGAGCTTTTTTCATTCTGGTAAAGTTACATTCAACAATATGCGTTTTGTAGGAAACCACATTCATATCAAAGAGGTAAAATAGATAGAAATTTATCTCACTTTATATATATTTACTCTGTTTAAGTATATGGGTTGCACTGACAATTACTTGATTTATCACTTCACGTGATACTCTTTTTCAATAGCCATTGACAGTTTCTGACAAGCATAGATAACATAATAATGATAAAATTAAGCGATGAAATTATATCTAGGTTGAGAATAGAAAAATAACTTCTTTCACAAATCTCAAATTGTAACTTAATTAAAGTTATGGAGACCATTGTTTTTACACAGTTAATTCATGAATCAATCATTGTTTGATCACCATTAGTCCCATATCAGGATGAAACGGTCGTTCAGTGCTTCCAGATTTTTAATGGTGGTCTTACAATCATAGATTCATGATTTCAATGTGCAATTGTAACTTAGTCGGATCCGATTTTGCTCTAAGGGATTATTGAAATAAAAGGAATCTTAACTAAGCTTTAGCAACAACTGAAACTTTCTTCCTGTTTCACAACTACATTAGAGAATCTAACAATGGAAGCATTCAGAAACAATTTGTCATAAATTATATTGCTATCATCATTTCAATAACAAAATTACCATTTAAATTTTGGAGATAGAATAAAGAAGGGTTATATTTCAAAATGTCAAATGAAAACTATAGCGAACAAAAAATAATCGAGAGAATTGGTATTTTTCTCCGACTTTATTTCAATAAACCTTGTTTCATGACGATTGACAAATAAGTAACTGACTGACATTTCTTTCTGTTGTTATAACTAAATCTCTAATTTTAAAGACCATCATCAAATTGGACTGTTGACTTTCAACTGCATTTGACATATGTTACTTTAGGAAGCCATCCCTCATACGAAAGTGTAAAGGAGAAAACAACAGAAAGAACATGTACTTGATAAGTTAATTATATTAACACCTATAATGTCATTTAAAATATATTCAAATCAACAAGTTTCATAGATTGATCGAATTTTTCTACTTTTTCTATTACGTAAACAACACGATTTCGCTCTTAAAATTTTAATCAATATTTATTTTGTTTAAATTAAAGGGAAAGATTTGGGAACAGAGCATTCCATGTGAAAAAAACTTACATGATTAAATTCAAACTTCAATTTTAAAAACAAATAATTTAAGTATAAGCGATAAAATTTATGTAATTTCCTACAGTATCTGCTAAACAGCACTGACCTGATTCCTATTAATTGATTACATCTTATTATATCATATCAATTAATTCAAATCCTAATGATACTGAATAGATTATGGTATATAAACCAAACGTTTGAGTATAACGGCTAATGTTACGAACAATTTACTGTTCAGCATCGTTTATAACACTTCAAGGATCATTTGTGTAGAAGTCACCAATTTATATAAACTTCCTTGACTATGAGAGGGCTTTTGAATACGTCGTCAGGATTTCATAACGAAACCTTTTTCGAATCTATGTCGTAACTGAGAAGATAATCAAAGTCAAATAGCATTTTTACGAGGAACTTCGGTATAAGATACTGCATGTGGGGGAGCTCACAGTTGCATTCCAAGTCAAGAGCAGTGTCAGACAAGGTTACTTAGTCTTGCTGACACAGTTGTTTACACAAGATACTCGGGATCTGTTGGGTTCGACTGTAACTGTAATTATCATCTGGAGTACTTTAGATTAGTAGTTGTATTCAACATTTTTAAACAAGATTAAATTCCATTTTAATCGTTTTCTGACGCTCAGGTGTGAAATCTATGCTGCTATGTACTTTCAGGAAAAAATGGATTGACTAAACATGTTTTAACCATCTTTTAAAACATGAATATAAGAAACAGAATATTATTTTCGATAAAATCTCATCTCGTTCTACAACTATAAGTAAAAACTAATAAACAGTAAATGGCCACTTTCAAATGAAAATACATCTGTGCAAATTATTGGATGTGAAGTTAGGATTGTTTGCGAAAAGAAATGAAACTGACAATGAATGAATCTGTATGTTAAATGAGACTGCCACATCAATGATCAGGATAATTGTGAATCAGATAGGATTAGAGAATAAGTAATGCACTTACCGGATTCGATCGAACGTTTAGTGGATAGTATAATATAAACTCAACAAAAAAATATCAAAGTGGGGTGAGTGTTAAGTATACTGATCATGTGTTTAGTAGATGAAAAGTCATGTTAAATCAATAAAAAAAATAATAATAATAATAGTGCAAACACAAAAAATAACAATTACTATCTTTACAGAGGATAAACGTGTCATCCACATATCGACAATAAAATATAAATTTTCGAATAATCTATTTGAAGTGAACTGTTCTCAAGTCTAACTGGATAAATGTCAGCTAGTGTAGAACCCAATAGTGAAGCTATTGCAACTCTGTCCATTTATCTATAGATTTCTCAGTTAAACTTGAATTTTGAATTCACGGAACATATCGGTTATCAGAATTTTATGGCATTATTCGGAAATGTAGTTTTTATTTGTTTTCCTTGACTTTTTTACACACACATTCTACAGTCCCCATTAGCAGAGCATTTATGAATAGTGATGTTGCATCTAAAATAATAGTTCGTTCCATCGAATTGAATTTTTCAGTCCGATCTGGGTGTTTCAGCAACAGAAGACATGTGGAAGAAGACAGTCTCGAATAGGCTTGTATTGCAAATGGAAGTTTTGTGAGGTACAGTTTTTTGAATAGTAGACAATATCCTATACGGGCTTCAGTCTACTTCCATTACAATAGAGGCAGATGAGAAATTATTGGAAATAATATCCTTTGTTCATATATTCATGTTTTAATTTTTCAGCAATTATTGAATAGCATACATATCCTTCATTCAAGTTCGTTATTTGAATCGGATTCAAAGTTGATAAGTAGAGTCCATGAAAAGTATATTTTATATTGTAGATTATTTAAACTATTTAATATCAAGTGAACTAAAAATGACACTTTCTAGAAAAAAGTATACAGTTTGTTTGAAAGCCAGACTGTAAATGGTGACGTCAGCCTGAAGTAAATAAACCTATTATTCACAAACGATTTCTCATTATCCCCATACGCAATGGCTAGAAATAATGCTACCTTTTTGAGTGAAAAAACAATGTTCATTATCAAAGGTTGAGTTATTCAAATCAATTGTGAAGAAACCTAAGTTTATATTTACGTGTTTCAGATTGCTCGTGATTTATGTGAAATACTCTCATGATTTCATTTGGGAAATAAGTCAGCTAAGTAACTAAAAATTGGTTTAGCTAGTTTCCCCAACAGTGTTTACTAATCTATATATCACTAAAATATGGGACAACAGGAAAAACAGACTGAAATCATATGTTTTAGATGATAAGAGATTGAATCATTTAACTTTCCAGTATTTTTTCTTGCTAACAAAATAACATATAGAAAATATCTGTGACTGCTGGGAATGTTTACTTGTTCATTTAGCTATGGAATATAACCAAAAATTTAAGAATTTCGATGTTAATTTAGAAGTACACACGTTTATGACATTGATTTACCGATTCCACAGCCTTGGAAAAATGAATTTTAACTTTTTTTATACAATAATCACTTCAAAAATTTGTTTAGTTAGGCCGAGTTTGGATAGAGAAAAACGATGTTCACTTAACTTATGTAACTTACTATGGATATTAGATAAACTGTTTGTGTAGGCTTAAATCTCAATATTTCTATTATCCTATAAACTATTGTGAAAAATATTTATATTTTAATATCATCGACTAACTCACTGATTATAATTGAGTTTTTTGTTTTAGTGAATGATTACTTTATTCCACATATATGGGTGTGACAATTTTGTTACAGGTTTATTGTAACTTTATTAATTTTTTCACAAACTGTTTTCAAAACATGATTTAATAAATAATATTCAACCAGTTTTTAGCGAATTTTCCTAGAATAAAATTTGCAAATTCACGCATATTCTCATAACTAACAGGAAACTAAGTTTATGTAAATATTTTAATGGCAAGTAAGTATATAAAATAGTACAATATTATCATTTGTCGTATAATTATTGATCGTTTCAAACAAGGCAGTGGCGAGAAAACGGAGCTGTTAACTTGTAGCCATTTCAAAAGTACGGTTTTGTAGACTAGTTCATTTATATTGGTTTTTTGAATCTTCTCGTTAACGTTTAGTTCCTGGAAGAACATCAACTCTGAGATGCAGGTACAACCAGCTAACGAGTTTCGAGTAGGACGAAAACACCTTTCTTGGATTCCATTGTTGACCAATATGTCAAATGTTCTATACTATAATCTTGTTTGGTGAGACAGAAATTTGAAGAGATATTTAGAATTGTATTGTGGTGACGTATTTATTCATTATATAGATAATCACTGATAAACAATCCGTACTAATTATAGTTTACGTTCATTAGGTACTATTATTTATGCTTTAAAACTAATAGTAATAATAGACAGCATACTGAAGTAATGAACAGATGAACTCCAGTATGATAAATACCACATATAATCCATAGATTTAGATGATTAGTGATTAGTTAGTATCATTCATTTTATTTAACATCAAGTTGTTTTTTAGTCTTTGATAATATTTTGTCCACAGGAAATATTGTGATAATCAGAACTAGTGTTTATGTTTTTAAATTCATAGGAATCAAACAGACCTTATTATAAATAGTTAAATTCAGTACTCAAATAAAAAATAACACTCTTTAAAAACATTCTGATTATATATTTAGCTATTTTCAAAATAACTACCTTCATTCAAGCCTTCATCATTATTTTTCCTATCAATCAGTATAAATAACCGTAAATATACTCGTACAATTAAATTTACCGACTCGTTAAACACGTGAAACTGAAACAGACAAATAGAAGTCAGTACATAAAATTGACAATGAATTCTTTATTTTAAAATGATATTAATCATCTGTGATTTTGTTTATATATAATGTTGATGCAAAAAAAAGTGGTTGTTTTTGTCTATATTTTATGGGTGAACGAATAATTGTCAAATTCCAATTTGTTTTAATTTACTTAGATAAATGAATGATAAAAAAATCAATGTTTACGCGTTGTCTTGTTTTCAATGAGGAAAAAAAACAAGATTGGATTGTGATATGCTTTACACTTTACTTTTAAATATGAAACACCTTGATTTAGATCATCACTTCACAAAGTGTAAAGTTTCACGTTTTGAACATTTATCTTTTTGACAATCTGTAGTTTATTTAAAAAATTAAGTATCGGATCATCTGATTTATTCAAAGCACATATTTTTAAAAATGGATTTTATTTATTGTGGAGTTTTTTTTACAGATTTGATTTTTTAATCTCTTTCAAGTATGAAATTAATTTTCAACCATTATTCGAATGTACTGATAGAAATGAACTTTTAAAAAAAAGATATATATATATATATATACCAAAGTATATATGTTTACATTTATATGAACTAGTTTAATTATTGTAAACAATTTTATTACAGTTGTTTAACTTTTGAAATTTTTCAATGAAACACATAAATAATTTTCTGTTATAGAAATTTTGATGACTAAATGTATTGCAATGAAAAACAACATAAACAAATGTATTGACCAGAAAGAAATACTAAGACGAAACGGCCATTTCATGCTTCCAGTTTTCTCCTAATGACGGTCTAATACTGATCAATGTTTTAATTTCAATGAAACCCAACAATCTTCACAATCCAATAATAAAAAATAATCATCGGTTTGTTTTATTAGCCAACGTTTATTTCATAAACAGCTGTCCACATTACTGTAAACATTTTAGTGTAATATTTAAAAAGCATACAAACATAAAGGAAACAGTAGTTTTCTTTTTGATGTATGATATGTATGTACTATAACTAAACTAGTGGCTATGATTAACACGTTACATACATTTTTGTTTTCTATTGGAAACTCATCAATTAGAGGATGTCGCTAAATCCTAGCCTAGATGATTGTATTCAGTTAACATCGGTTTTCAGATATCTTCTTTTTCGTTTGTAGGCATAAAGCTACTCGTTGATCATACAGTTAATTATTACTTATTAAGATTTATATTGTTTTGCTTTAGATATAAAAAAACAACTAAATTTGATCGATTTCAGTTAGCATATCGATTTCTTGATTGGATGCTATAGTAACGAATTTAACAGCTACATGTAAAACCAAATGTACATGTTTCATATTAAATTAATTTTTTTCTTAATCATGTCCTTTTTCAAACATTCCATCTGATTATATGAATGAGCAGCAAAAATCTATTTCGAATGTGTTTAGACAGATAACATGCATAATCAAGCACTATTTTAGCTGGATCGTATTCATAACTCATCTGATTATTCATGCATATAACTGAGGGATACGCCTACGATTACGTGTTGAGCGATCAGTTATCTACAAAAGAATCCTAATATGAAATTCATAATACCAGGTGATTGACTCTATGAATTCGCTTAGCTGCTGATAATTATTTATGAGAAAAG
>CALYCR020000426.1:0-13910 GCA_944470395.2 Schistosoma turkestanicum
AGTTGTAATGTGTTGATCATACGTCGTACAACGAAATGCACGTAATTAGAAGTTGTAGTTTTATTTTTTTTGCACATTTCCACTAGACAGATGTCATAAATTTTTTTTTTGTTTTTCCCTTGTGACAGCTGAAATCAAGCAATCATTCATTTTATAATCATACTAAAAATGTGCCATTTATGTGCCATTTAAACACAAATACATGATCAGTGATGAAATTACAACATGCGTACAATTGGTGCATACTGCTGCTTGATTACAACTACTTACGTTGTACATTATATTGTGTGTGTACATGTATACATTCTTTTATTCAATAGTTCAATAGGCCAAAATAATATTACATGATTACACTTAATTATTGAATGAATGATTGACAAGCTAGTCATTGGATTGGTTCTTACATTACATCAGTAGTGTACAACATGGTTGTTGTATACCCTCTCTCTTTCTCTCTCTATAATCAATTTGATTATCATCAATCTAAGATTGATTACACAATTTTTCATAAAATTTTACAGGGTCATTTTATTCTTCTAGACAGACACTATTGGCACACAGGCACATGTATCTATCTATATTCTTACAAGACAACAGCTAATTAAGCTGAACTGTGAACATCAATGTCCATGTGTCCAATGGTTGCACACACATCTCATGAAAACACACACACATACAATCAGGCATACACAATTTATGCATTAAAACAATATTTACAAGTATTTTAGAAGAGATAGAGATAGAAAGTGAAAAAGCAAGTGAAAACTACACTCCATTTACTTACTATAAAAATGAATGTGCACCCAAGTGTCTATTGCAACCAAAATCTATTCATTACTCAGTCGACACTACGTCTCTTCATTTGATTTCATTGAGATTTTTTTAGATTTCTATTAGATAATATAATCATTATTATTATTATTATTATTATTATTATTATTATTATTATTAATATTCTTCTGTGTGTTGTTTTAAACAGCCCCCCTCATCAATGTACATGAACATGATTGCATAATTTACAAATTGAATTATTCACTTCAATCATACATATATAAATATATAAATGAATTAATTCTCTGTTTAAGTGTTTCTATTTTGTTCAAACTCATCAATTTCGATAAGATTTTTTTCTTCAAAACATACAAACTACTTATACACATACATACATTCAAAGTAGTATAGATATAGTTTAGAGAAAAAAAACATTAACATTTTTAACAAAATCATCAGTATAAAAAAAAAAACATAATTCAGTGTGGATATTTATTTTGAATGATTTAAAAACAAGATTGACCTTGATTTAACTTTACTACAACTCATCATCATCATCATATTGAACTAAGCATCATTTTTGGTCTAATGTAATTTTACGTTTTTATTTCTACATGGAGTTATTTCAAAAATAAGTTTGTGTTTTTCTTCTTTGACAAAACAAACAATCATTGTGACATTGAACACAAATAGTGAAATTGAACAAAGTGTATATTTACAGCGAAACCATTTCTATTCAAATATAAACTAACTACAATTGGAAATATCATGGAAATTTTAGAAATCTATAATTTATTTTCACTTCTACTATCTTATAATATTTATGCTCAATATATTGGAACATTTATACCAAATGATCATTTGAATAGATTTAAATTTCCAATTAGCAGCTATCTAACCGATCAACATTATTTACCAAATAAACTGTCATCGTCAGCGTCATCGTCACGTGGAGCGGCAGTGGCGGCAATGTCATCAGTTTCATTGCCAAAACTATTTTCCTCTTCTTCATCTTCCATCTTTCCATCATTGATGCAAGCAAAAATGCAAAATAAATTTGTTAATTTTGACGATACATTTTATGATGATGCTGATGATGATGCTTCGTCAGTATTATCGGACAGGAATTCGTTCGTATCAGTAAATAGTCATCCATTGAATAGTAGAATGGTTAAACAAATGCCTATCCCTGCTACTACCACTACTACTAATAACACGAATACTACTACTGATAACAATATAAGTAACAATGATAAAGACACTATAATTATCAATGGAATTCATGATAATTTACAAACTTCACATTTATGGATAAAACATCATGATTTGAATACTGTGTACAATCAACAAGCAATGAAACAATCACAGCATCAATTGAATTCATATCCAGATAAACATCATTTATTCAGTGGGACAAAATCAAAATTGATGCATTCGCCTAGTTCATTATCTTCTTTTCATCGTCCGACAGCCTACTCATCAATTATACGAAGAATGTATAATCAAACTTTGTTGAATCAACGAAAACACCAGTCAAAACATAAACCTAATAAGGTACAACAACGACAACATCCACAACAGCAGACGGTTATTAATCACAATGAAAGTAATGCACAGATTAAAGAACCTCAAGTCAAAGGACGTTGGTGGTAAGTGTGAAAGAAATTTACTTTACGGGGTTGTGAAGATTGTTAAGTTGCACATTTTTGAAACCATGAATCGATCAATGTTAGACCACCACCATTAGAAACCTGGTCCTGGGTTCGAATCCTGCGCGGTACAGGAGTCGTGGATGCGCACTGCCACTGATGAGTCCCATACCAGGACGAAACTGCCGTCCAGTGCTTCCAGGTTTCTAATGGTGGTCTAACATTAATCGATTCATGGTTTATAAAAATAACTTGTCACGAATTAATTTCGATTGGAAGTGGACAGCTATTTTCCACTAGAATGACACCGTGGGTGTGTACGAATGGAAAGTTTATAAACTGGCGTTAAAGATACTTTTAATAACGTAGGGCTGTTCAAATGGGCTATATGTATGGGTTATGCATCAGCTTTGCGCAATGTAGAATTTTCTATACAACATTTTATTACTACTTATAACTCTGATTAATTAGTTATTTGTCTGTTGATAATTATTCTTTAGATTTAATTATGATAAATACGTGAATTGAACTGACTGATCAAATGGAACGGCAGTTTTTTTCACTGGTGTTGTCTTTGATAAGAACGTTTTTAAACTTGTCATCCTTTATTTGAACTGGTATTCAAACATTTTTTTATGTCAAGTTGAAAATTACTGAGAGAGAGAGAGAGACGGGGAAAGAGGGGATAACTACTTTAGTCAGAAAAATAGTTGGTTTTTATTTTTACTGCAAAGACTGAGTAATGTTACATACAGCATGAAACATGGTGTTGAACAATCGTAATAATAATACACAGATAGATGAATGATCTGATTGAAGTCGAATATGTAGAAGATGTTGAACACTGACAGTGTAATTTATGCGAAATAGAAGTAATTGTAAATGTTTCATTTATATTTACTAATTGGAATTTAATGAATTTATATTTGTTCTACGCAATTGTAAATCTAATTGAATCGAATCAGTGTTTTTAATTGAAAATGTTTGTGTACACTTATGCATGCTACTACTACTACTGAGAAGACTTAGGCAGGCGAGGAAGATTGTATTATGCAAATTTACCCTCTGAGTCATTTAAAAACGAAAACATTATATTGAACACTCTATTTGCACACCATCTTTGAGTCGTGACTTCCAACGCTGCATTCTTCTGCCATTCCTGTTGGTACTCCATTTACTTCTTGCTTTTGTTCCATTTGCTTTCCGTTTTCCTCTTGTGACCGTGAGACTTCTTCTTTCACGTCCCTTCTTATACTACTTATATCGTTCGTATAAGTAGCACACACCACACTACTACTACCACTACTACTACTACTACTACTACTACTCACATTATTACTACTCCGACTACTACCACTACTACTACTACTACTCACACTACTACTACTACTACTACTACTACTACTACCAATACTAATACTACTACTGTAGTGAAGGAGAACGCGGGTGAATGCAACCGAATTGTATTTAACGAAAATTACAGAGTTACTCAGTAAAATAGGAAAACCATATCGCGTAAACGGTTAATTTGCAAATCTTCAATCCATCATCAATCCATTGTCTGACATTTCACTTATTCATGCGTTTCATACAAATCCCCTTGCGTTCCCACTCTTCCTTTCTTCATCTTCCCCCATCTTCTGCTGCCAGACATTACGTTTTCACTCACGTCATATACTACTTATAAGTAGCTCGCACCACAGTAGTACTACTACTACTACTACTCTGTTCAGCTAATAAACTTTAAATCAACTATTTTTTTCTACCTTAGACTTTCAGTAAAAACAGGATAACTCTTTTTTACAAAAATGCGAATTGTTGACGATATCTGTGTGTATGTGCAAGCAAGCAAGTAGGGTTTAGTTAGTTGTATTATCAAGTTAGAAAGTAGAACTGGTTTTCCCAGGTAAAAAATAGAATTTGAAAAATCTCATTTTAGAAAAAAAAATAATTAACTCAATTTTAGTTAAATTATTCTTGAAAAAGTTGAATGTGAATTTTTAAATTTTTAAAAAAAAAACACGAAATCGACCAGTTGATAATAGATAAACTACAATTACATTTATTACTGAATATTTCTGAGAAATTTAAATGCTCTCCATATTTATACTGATTTAGTTTACGTGAAAAAACTGAATAATGTTTCAGAGAAATATTTAATGAATTATACAAACCCAGCTAATCAAATATATCCAGTTAGCTGACATGAAAATTTCATTAATCAATATAGAAATTAGAACAACACATATAAGCGAACAATATTGTTGTTTTCGATTAGATCGTCATCAGGCTGCTTTACTCTAATATACATGAATATTTATACGGAAATGTTAAACCAATCAAGGCAACACATCAAGACATCACACTAAGTAGGCGAAATGACGGTTCACTAAATAGAAGCGTGTATAGAAAAAATCCCAGTGCTTGCCAATATACTCACTTTTACACCTATCCGCTACAAAAGAAATTTGGTTAGATGTCTCACTAACAGAGCAAATATGATATGTTCAGTGGATACTTTAAGTCAGGAGCTGGAATTCATCAACGGCTCACTAACCGAGATTGGTTATCCCAACGCATTTATAAAGAAGTATATGTTTGCCGTAAAAAAGAAGTCGGTGGTTTCGACCACCCAAAAGAAGCCTTTATTTATGAAGTTACAATTCAACGGAGATGTGGCCTGCGATACACTGCAGGACAGATTAAGAAGAGTAATTAATAGAACACTCAACGCTGCCAAACTTGCACTGACATTCTCCTTTCGACCAGCGATGTCTACTCAAACGAAGAATAAGTTACCTGAGTTGGCCTCCTCTATGTGCATTTACAAATTCAGCTGCTCTTGTGGAGATAGCTATATCGGGCGTACTTCCAGGCAACTTAACCAACGAATGAGTGAACATCTCCCAGCATGGTTTACAAAGGGTCAGTCAAAAACAATACGCACTCCGATCTTAGCACACCTGGTAGATAGTGGTCACATTGTAGATAAATCTAGATCTTTTCGGGTGATCTATCGTATACCTCCATCATTTCTCAACGGAGTTCGATCCCGTCTCCTACACACATTACAGAAGCCATAGGAATACGTACATTCAACCCTAATTTATGTGTTCAGAAGAAATTTGTGACACCCCTATCTCTTCGGTGGCCGGATATGACGTAACTAACGATTGACATATTTTTATTATTTTTTGATTTTTTATTTCATTTTATTTTTACACATTTGCTTATTACGTAATGTTTTTGACGTTTTTGATGATTATTTGAATTCTATTCATCCACCCTTGACCCACATTAGTTATCATATTTTACAAATTTTCTTACTACTATCAGTACACCTGTTTTCCTATTATCCACTTGAACTTTTGCCTATTAGATGTAGTTACGTAATCTTTTTCATTTCATTGTGATTATCACTCAAATTGCCTTGATTGGTTTAACATTTTCATATAAATATTCATGTATATTAGAGTAAAGCCTGATGACGATCTAATCGAAAACAATATTGTTCGCTTATATGTGTTGTTCTAATTTTCACAATGGGAATCTTTAAAAATATAGAAATTAATTGTAAATGTGTTTATATGCTTTTCAATCGATATATATGCTTAAAACTAGTACGAGTTCACCTTAGTCAGTAAACGAGAGTGAAGACAAAATGATCCATTGACACAATAGGCTACTCTAATCCGAGCGTTACAAGGCCTCATTAATTAATTAGAGGAAGAAGTCTTGGCAAGACGTAGAAAGTGTATTCTACAAGCAATCAGAAAATATGAGGTTGACAAGCACACAAATTGAGTACATTTATACATCATAGAAACGTCCTTGGGAGAGCCACAAAATTAGCATACTAGAAAATAATACATCAACCAATAAAAGTCAAGAATTTTCCAGGTGGGAAATATAATCTCAAGCTCAAATGATCAGCAGCCCATGCGCTAAAACATAAAATCCAAAACTAAAACCTTTATCAAGTGAGTTCTGGGGATCTAACATCCCCGAAAAAATGAATTTTAGTTTGTATTCAAATTTTCACACTAAAACCGATCACAGACAAATCATTAAGTCGCTTTTTCTACTAAATAATTACTATAGTTTGTCAAAAATTTACTGAAGCTGAAATCGCAAATCACTGAAGTATTACTACAAAGTCTTTCTAGGGTAACTAATGAACGATTTATGAGGAGCCTAAATTATAATGAAACATTTATCCGCTTACAAACTGTTCCTCATTGTATCAAATTCAACTCAAATCTGGGTGAACTATTCTCCGCAAATTACCAAACAACTGAAAAATACTGAGTTATTTCTTGTATAATGTTACTCCCTACTTATGACTCGTAAACTGAATACATTGGATTTAAGGGCACTCTATCGAGAGATCCTATAAGAATGGCGATATACCATCATCAGAGATTGATCGTAATTCAGTTTTAAATAGGAACAGTGCGTAAATACAAATACTGACTAATTAATTTGTTAAGTATATACAACATCTTTCAACATCTTATTATAATCAGTTTCAAAACCTTTATACTGTTCTAATTCTTAAACTAGTAATTCCTAACGCTATTGACTTAGAGCAATCATTGATGTAGTACAACAATCATGAATTCAGGCTTTTAAGTTTATTTTTTCCCAATTTATTTGGATTACTCACGAAGAAATTGTCAGATTAACGATTTTTTTTCAATTAAAGTTATGGAGATCATTGTTTTCGCCCGTATAAATCGTGAATCAATCATTGTGAAACCAAAATGTGTACAATATGCTCACTAGTGACTAGTTTCGTGAGAAAATTCTAATAGTTCTAGTGAGAAGACCTGACCGGTAGTTTTCAATCCTGTCTGGTTTAGACAGTAACAACCAAAGACAAATAGGTGAGGTCACGCAAAATCCCCAGATTGATCATAGTTAGGCAATAATACCGTTGGATGCCGGCCTAGTGGTCCGGAGGTTAGGCATTCGTGAGCAAGACCGGAGGTCCTGGGTTCGAATACTGCGAGTAGCAGATTTCTTCCTCCACTGGAATCTGGTTTGTTCTCTCCCACAGTAGACTGTTGCTAATGATGTCTGGCTAACGAATACGAAGTATTTTGCGTAGACAACTGTTAATAAACACTTGTATCTTCTGGTTGATGGCTTTCGTAGTTCTTCAAGTTTCCACTCCATACAGTATAACTCTGTTGACATTTGTATTGAAAATCTTGATTTTGGTGTTGATTGAAAGTTGTTTGTAGTTCCAGATATTTTTCAACTCTAGAAATGCAGCCCTTGCTTTGCCAATCCGTGCCCTCACATCTGCATCGAATCCACCTTTCTCGTCGATGATGCTGCCCAGATATGTGAAGGTGTTAACGTCCTCCAAGGCATCTGCATCAAGAGTGATTCGGTTGGCTCATGTTGTGTTGTGGTATCGATTGATAGTTGTTTGAAGAACTTTAAAACTATGCCTGTTCAATCAAATCTTATTTATATCTACATGTACTGTTTGACACAGTAGAAATTATTTTCCCCATACATCAACCTCTTTTATTTCTTTTTTCATTTCATTTAGATGATAGATAGATTATCTTTACAGAGTAAACACATGTTATTTTTGTTACGTTAAAGTTATTGTATGAATGAATCGTTCTCCCTACTAATCAGCTGTTTTGTACAGTTGATTGACTGACTGTTTTGACCTTAAAATCACATGACAGTTTATGATTAGAATGAACTTTCCTTTACTAAATGTACAGACACTGACAGAGCTATTGAAAAAAATTGTTAAATAATCATAAATTATTAGTAAGCGGTAAAGGTAAAATAAAAATATCAACTCTGTAGTTCAGTTATTATCCACCTAACACAAGTGCCCTCTCCCCGCCAATCCTGGATGTCACTATTCACTACCACCTAACTCGACATAAACAATAAGAGTTTGAACAAGGTTTCTAATGGTGGCCTAACATTGATCGATTCATGGTTTCAAAAATGTGTAACTTAACAATCTTCACAACTCCGTAATGCAAAATACCTGTGCTCACTAGTGACTAGCTTCGTGAGGAATCTTCTCGGAGTTCTAGTGGTAAGACGTGACCAGTGAAGTTTAACCTGTTCGAGTGTAGTCAGTGTCTACCAAAGACTGTGTATGAGGTTGCGCAACTTTGTGAATTTGATCAAGTTAGATATTAACAACGTTAGTCACCGGCTCAGTGGTCTAACGGTTAGGGCGTTCGCGCACAATACCGAAGGTCCTGGGTTCTTTACACATTTGAAATCATCAATTAATCATTGTTGGACTATTATTAGAAAAATGGAAGCACTGAATGATGGCTGTTTTGGTTACATTACGAAAATCATTCGCAGCACTCATCCACGACTCTTGCACCCCACAGGATTTGAACGCAGGACCTCCGGTCTTGCTTGCGAACGCCTAACCTCTGAACCAATTGTCTGACATCTAACAGTGTTAATGTCTAGCCTCAATCAATCCATGGTCTTGTGCAACCCGCAGTTCTTCCAAGTTCCTAAAAGTAGTCTATTAATTGGTTGATTCATGATTTCAGTAATAACACAACAATCTCCATAAATCTATAATGAAAAATTTTGTTTTAAATGATTTCTAACTTGTAGACTAATTTTAAATGACTTAATATTGATCCGATTAATTAGAAGGTAAATAAATACATCTCACGACATTTTGATTGACAACGGATTATTATTTCATGTTTGACAAATCCAATGTAATGACCATACTCTAACGATCAAGAAGTGAAATCCTGTCAATTAATCCATGTGACTCTACATCATTTACGTTATAGTTAGTGAAAGTGACAGTCAGTATTCACCAGCAAGACATCGACAATCCCTCCACTAATTACAAATACACACTGAGTAAAAGACATCAATAGGTAGGGAGCTTTTAAATTCAGGATTCACAATTGATGAGTTGATTGTAATGAATGACATTAGGTAAGCTTTCTTACTCTGATATACTCAAATCTGTACCTAGTTAAAATTTTTTCAATTAGAGCTATGGAGAATGGTGTTTTTTCGCGCATTGAAATCATCAAACAATCATTGTTAGACCATCACCATTAGAAACCTGGAAGCATGGAGAGACTACCGTTTTGCCTAACTATGGGACTCATCAGTGGTAGTGCGCATCCACGACTACTGCAACTCGCAGGATTCGAACCCAGGACCTCCGGTCTTGCTCATGAATGCCTAACCTCTGGACCATTGGGCCGGCATCCAACGGTATTATTTCCTAGGGATTTTGAGCGACCTCATCTATTTTTCTTTGATAGTTAATGCCTACACCAAACAGGGTTGAACTTGACTGATCATGTCTTCTCATTAGATCTCTGAGAATTTCTTCACAAAGCTAGTCACTAGTGAGCACGTTTTACAATTTTTCAATTAGATTTATAGATATTAGGGTGCTGGCCTAGTGGTCCAGAGGTTAGGCTTTCGCGCTCAGGACTGAAAGTCCCTGGTTTGAATCCTGCGAGGTGCAGGAGTTGTTAATGCGCACTGCTGATAAGTCCCATACCAGGATGAATCGGCTGTCCAGTGCTTCCAAGTTTCTTATGGTAGTCTAACAGTGACTAATATCAATTAAGAAAATAAGACAGTAGATTCATCAATCGAGCTTAAATAGTATTACTTAACTTGGACTTGATTGTGTTATTTTTGAAATAGATTTCATTGTTTATTTGCATCAACTGGAAAATTGATGTGCATAATGTCAGTCAGTCAGCCATTCTTACCTTGTACCCGTTTCCTAACAACAACATTGCTTACTCGGTGGTACACTAGCAATGCTTTGGAGACACCTTTGATCGAATACCAGTAACCTACGAGTAGATTCTACTCTCACTGGCCATGTTTCACAACCATATAGTAGGACAGAACGAACTATTGCGCAGTACACACGTCCTTTAGTCAATAAACGGATATCTCGCCTACGCCATAAGTTACGCAATTTGACAACAGCTAGTCGAGCCTTCTGTAACCGCACCAAGGCATCAGCACTGATCAAACTCCCAAGACAAGTGAAGCTGTCTACACGTTCGACTACTTCACTCCCTATCACTTGTTCATTTGCCGACGCAAGCCAATCCTGCATTTCAAAATGATAGATTCATATTGATGCTCAGAGTAGTCAGAAGACTGTGCATTTTATCACCGTATTCAACAAATGGAACTATGTTATCGGCCTAGGCTAAGTCAACAAGCCAATCTCCTGGTCGAAGATTCAACCCTGAAAACTCAGATGAAGATAATGTTAACTATGAAATCATGTTTATGACAAAGTTACATTGGTATGGATAAAAATAGATGTGCATAATTTCAATGTACTACTGTGGTGTGAGCTACTTATAAGTAGTATATGACGTAAGTGTCAACATAATAGTGACAATGGATTGATGTTTTGCAACAGGAACAGTCCAGTTCGATATGATGAACTGTTATTTTGCAAATTAACGATTTACGATTTAAATACAATTCGGTTGCCCCACCTGTGTTCTCGTTCACTACACTACTAGTTCACTGTTTCACAATGCACAAAATTTGTACTCTCTGATAATTACACATTTTTGAAACCATGAATCGACCATTGTTAGACCAACACTGTTAGAAACCTGGGAGCACTGGACGGCCGTTTCGTCCTGATATGGAACTCATCAGCAGTGCGCATCCATGACTCCCGCACCCCGCATGATTCGAACCCAGGACCTTCGGTATTGTGCGCGAACGCCTAACCATCGGACCACTGAGCCGGTATCCAATGGTGTTAATGTCTAACTTGATCATGGATGCGCACTGCCACTGATGAGTAGTCCAATGCCAGGACGAAACGGCCGTCTCTCAGTGCTTCTTCCAGGTTTCTAATGGTGTGATCTAACACTGATCGATTCATAGTTTCAAAAATGTGTAATTCAACAATCTTCACAACCCCGTAATGCAAATTACATGTGCTCACTAGTGACCAGCTTCGTGAGGAATCTTCTCCGAGTTCTAGTGGGAAGTCGTGACCAGTGAAGTTCAACTTGATCGGGTGTAGACAGTAACTACCGAAGACTGTGTATGAGGTTGCGCAACTCTGTGAATTGACCGTAGTTAGACATTAGAAGCGTTAGACAACGACTCAGTGGTCCGATGGTTAGGCGTTGGCGCACAAACCCAAAGGTCCTGTATTCGAATCCTGCGGGGTGCAGGAGTCGCGAATGTGCACTGCTGATGTGTCCCATACCAGGACGAAACCGCCGTCTCTCAGTGCTTCCAGGTTTCTAATGTTGTGGTCTAACATTGATCAATTCATGGTTTCAAAAAATGTGTAACTTAACAATCTCTGATAATTATTTTTTGAAAAAAAATCTTCCCTTACTTCACTACTGAAATAAAGCATAAAGTATAATAGTATTTTAATCTTTCTACAATTGCCTGATAATTACTGCTTTTGTTTGTGTTGCATGTGTGTGTGTGGGTGTAATTTTGTTTTCTCCAAAGTTTTTTTTTTAATTTAATGTAAATTACACTGCGTTTTTCTTTTTTCTTTGCTAACATTTTTTCTTCTCATGAACAAAATGAATCTTGATTTTACCATTTTTCACATGAATTTAGGAAATGAATAGTCGTCAATTTGATTTTTTTTATTTTTTTGTGAACTTTAAAATAATAATAATAATAAATAATATTATTAATAATATTAATAATAAATAATATTAATAATTATAATAATAATTCTTCGTCTTGATTGTTTTTTGATTAAAAGATATTTCAATGAGCATGTACTTTAGCGATTATTTTGCTTAATTAATAAAAATAAAAATTGTAGGGCGCTTTACAAGTGAAAATGGCGACTGAATTTAAAATGAACTGACTACTACTACTACTAACTACTACTACTAATACAACAAACAAGATTGTTGTTACTGTTCATTGTACAAGTATACTGACGCCGAGACCAACCCATACTACTATTACTACTACTAGTACTACTAATACTACGGTTCCATCTGTCATTACATTTTAAATCATTCATTTGTCGACACAAGACAATACAAAAATTATTTATTCGGTTTTTTGTTTTTTTTTCATTTTATTAAGTAGTATGTATATTTTTATGCATGCATTGAAAAAGATGTGTTTGCAATTCTCATGAGAAAATAAATTAGCATATAGATGATGATTGCATAATTATGGTTACGTAATAAACAATCGTAATCACAATAATAGTCATAATAATCATGATAATAATAATAATAATCTCATCGTAGGATTATTAATCTACTGACGACAACAACAACAACCCAAAAATTGAAAAAAGCTGAATATAAATGAAATTTTCGGTTAAGATTTACAAATATGTCTGGGTTTTCTAAATTTCCGAGTTCTCATGAAGAAAATGAAAATAGAAATTTCACATCTGTGATAATGGCGGAGAAGATTTATAGCTCAGGTGAGGATGATTGTGGCGGTGGTGGTGTTGATGTTTGGTTGTAGAGCTTACATTGTTGTTCTTCTGAACAACAACATCATCATCAGCAGCACAAACTTCAGATAGGAGAAAGAAGTGAAGATCGAGGTTAGCAGAACACCTCGCACAGGTCAAACACGTAGAGAAATTCGAATGCGCTTCACTTCTTCTATCTGAAGTGTATACTGATGACGATGTTGTTGTTCAGAAGAAGAACAATGAAAGTTACACAACCAAAACAACAGCCAGCGAAGAGAACCAAACACCACTGTGGTGTGTGCTACTTATACGAACGATATAAGTAGTATAAGAAGGGGGACGTGAAAGAAGAAGTCTCACGGTCACAACAGGAAAACGGAAAGCAAATGGAGCAAAAGCAAGAAGTAAATGGAGTACCAACAGAGGAAGGAAAGGAAGCAGCAACAGCAGGAATGGAAGAAGGATGGAGTGTTGGAAGTCACGACTGAAAGATGGTGTGCAATTAGAGTCTATTCAATGTAATGTTTTCGTTTTTAACTGACTTAGAGTGTAAATTTGCTATTTACAATCTATCGCGCCTGTCTCAGTCTTCTCACCACCACCACCACAATTTCATATCTGTACCATTGAACCTCACACAACGCATGTAAAAGTCCGGTCTCCTTATTTTTTGAAAAAAAAAACTGATTTTCTAATATAACTCTTTATACTATGAGATGATTTGAACTCCAAGATCTTCAAGTCTCATGGAAACACATGTAAACATTAACGTATTGAGTTAGAATACACTCGTTTACATTTCTAATGGCAGTCATTTGATAAAAAAACTGTTGTACGATTGAACAAGACTGAACTTCCTACCGAAATCTCAAATATCATCTCTTGAAAAAAAGAGGATAAGATCACTCTATTAGTAGATGGAATTTGTTGGCATTGAATTTTTACAGTTTATATCGCATGAATAAACGTGTAAGAAAATCATGGAAAACAAAGAAACATGTGGTAGTAGTTGTGTCTTCTTCCTAATTTGATGT